>JADBJO010007869.1:25000-30000 GCA_016801955.1 Conus betulinus
CTAGAGAAGACAAGACAGCACAAGACAAAGCGGAGACGAAAGAAGAGTGTGAAGAGGAGGAAAAAGTCAGAGAAATGAGAAAGAGAGGGAACAGAAAAGAAGAGAGAAGGGGAGAGGAGAAGGCAGGAGAGAAGAGAAGAGAGAAGGACAGATGACTCAAGACTCAATGATTTATTCATAAAGGCCAAAGCGCCTTAGAATGGGGATATACATTGTATTCATGTCGCATGTTGACACTAGTCTTCATCATGTTACATAAACACTTCGCTTCTGGAATGCTTTATACAGGTAAATAGCAAATTGTCTAATAGTATGTTCATTAGATGATGACATTAATAAGACCCAATTTGAAAAGACAAGGATTCTTGAAATATTTTTGTGCAGTGAACTGCTCTCTGAGGTCTCTTGAGATTAAGAAGGGCAAAGGAGAAGGCAGGAGAGAAGAGAAGAGAGAAGGGCAGACGAGAAGGCCGGAGAGAAGAGAAGAGAGAAACGCAGAGGAGAAGGATGGAGAGAAGGGCAGAGGAGAAGGCAGCAGAGTGTGTGTGCATGTGTGAGTGCGCGCGCGCGCGCACGTGTGTGTGTGTGTGTGTGTGTGTGTGTGTGTGCGCGCGCGCGCGCGCGCCCCGCGCACGTGCATACGTGTGCGCGTCCGTGCGTGTGCGTTCCTGTGCCTCTGTGTGTGTGTTTATACGCGTGCGTGCGTGTATATGTGCGCGCGCGCGTGTGCGCGCGCGCGCGTGTGTGCGCGCGCGTGCGTGTGTGTGTGTTTCCGTGCGTGCGTGCGTGCATGTGTATATGTATGTGTATGCGTGCGTGCGTGCGTCCGTGCGTGCGCGCGCGTATGTGTGTGTGTGTGTATGTGTGTGTGTGTGTGTGTGTACTCCCAAGCACGCACATGTGTATATGGGGATTGGTGGCGAGAACGGGAGATGATGATCACACGGCAGCTCAGGATGGCTGCACTTAACGCGCATTGCTGGCGCCCTGAGGATGTTTTGTTCACATTGTTCACGCTTGATTAGATGGGGGTTTGAGGGTCAAAATACGTGCAACATCATCTGCCCCGACAATGTACACAGTGACAGGTTCTTTCGCTTTGTCGGCCTCCCTCCTCTCCCCCCCCCCTCTCTCTCTCTCTCTCTCTCTCTCTCTCTCTCTCTGTAAGTTGAGTGTGTGTGTGTGTGTGTGTGTGTGTGTGTGTGTGTGTGTGTGTGTGTGTGTGTGTGTGTGTGTGTAAGGAAATAGTGAATAAAAAAAAATGGAGGGGACAAGCCTGGATTGCCAAGTGAAAAGGGGCTGTGTAAAATTCAGACTCAGTTGAACACGTGTTGAGAGGAGAGTTACCACCAAAAAAAAGAAAGAAAAGAAAACAGAGCGGTGAAGGAGCTAGCGGTGGAGGAGTGGACAGGATTGATTGGGATGAGGAGTGGACAGGATTGATTGGGATCGGGGTTGGGGAGAATGATGAAGGTCAGGCACAGCAGACGCGAAGAAGATCAGTGGAAGCTAAGGAGGTGGTCTTCAAGTTACTAACTTGTCAGAGGCAGAGATTGTTCTTGAGGCACACGTCACGATTATTTGAAAACGGTACAAACTGTGCTCGCTACCTGATTGCCTTTGGTCAGAGGTCGCGGTTGCAGCAAAGGTCAAGTAGCACCACACAAAGTTTGAACAGATGAAAATAATCGTCCTGGCTCTGCGGGAAAAAAATACATTGTGAATGTGAAAAAGATGATGTTGTATAGGAACTTGGGTTCAGTGAATAAGTTCGATGCCATATGTCAGCAAAACATAGCAAAATGATGCACGACTTGTGGACTCCTTGTGTTTCTACGCCATTGGTAAGGCATAAGGATTTGGGAGTGAAAAGTCCAGCAGACGACAGGAAAATGGAGGGTCATGTGGATCGTGATTGCATAGAAAAAGAAACGGACATGAGACCTGCCTCAGAGTCAGGTATGGTATGAGTCAAGGGCTGGACTGTGCGATGACTATGTTTTGGTACTGGTTGATCTGACAAAAGCCAGGTGCAGCTTTGAGTGTCACAGAGAATAGGTAGTGTTTGGGGCCACAACTGTTCTCCCCCGAAGATGGAGAATGGCTGTCTTCATGGCAGGATAAAAAAAAAACGGTCACGCACTCAAAACTCCACTCCCTTTGTGTGGGCAGAAGGGGTTAATACTTGCATGTCTATATAGGGAGTGTCCGCAGGAGTATCATCAGCCTGCGTACGCAGAAGAAGAAGAAGAAGAAGAAGAAGACGAAGAGACGAAGAAGAAGAGAAGAAGAAGAAGGAAGAAGAAGAAGAAGAAGAAGAAGAAGAAGAAGACGAAGAAGAAGAAGAAGAAGACGAAGACGAAGAAGAAGAAGAGAAGAGGAGGAAGAGGAAGAAGAAGACGAAGAAGAAGAAGACGAAGACGAAGAAGAAGAAGAAGAAGAAAAAGAAGAAAAAGAAGAAGAAGAAGGGCCAAAACTGTAACTGTGAACCCGGACCCTAAAGCTAGTATTTTGTCAGAGACAGAAGATGGTTCTCGAGGCCCACCACCTCGCGATTATCTGAAAATGGTACGGATTGCACTCGCTCCTTTGCAACGAAACTTGATGCTGTGACTGTCGGTGATACGTAGAGAGCTGTACAGAAGACGGGTAAGGTTGGCTACATTCAGAGTCCAAAATAGTCCACTTCTGTCGCTGATCGTATGACAGGCGGTGGACAACCAACCGTTTCTACAGAGTGTAGAGAAGGAGGAGGGGAAGGGAACGGGGGGGGGGGGGGGGGGGGGGTGGGGGGGGGGGGGGGAGGGGACTGACTGTGCAACAACTAGAGACCACAAGGACGACAACATGTTAAGGCGGATGGCGGAAGTGTCGGCCTTTGTTTGTTTGTTTGTTTGTTTTTTTAATGCCGGGTTCGATCTCCCCGCCTTGTTAATACTACAGAGCCTTGACCGGATGAGCTGACTTGCTTGGTTCATTGATGGTCAACGCCACACCCAGTTCAGGTGATGTGCGGGGACACACACACGCGCGCGCAAGCGCAACACACACACACACACACACACACACACACACACACACACACACACACACACACACACACACACACACACACACGCACGCACGCACGCACGCACGCTCGCACGCACGCACACATGCACGCACACACGCACACACGCAAGCGCACGCACGCACACACACACACACACACACACACACACACACACACACACACACACACACACACACACACACAGAGGCACGCACGCACGCACACACACACACACACACACACACACACACACACACACACACACACACACACACACACACACACTAAGATTTGATTTGAACATCTGTAGCTAGTGGAAATTGCGCTGAAGAGTGAAATAGCTAGGACAGTGTGAGAGAAAGAGAGGATGGGAGGAGAAGGAGAGATAGTGAGAGGGGGAGGAGGAGAGAGAGAGAGAGAGAGAGAGAGAGAGAGAGAGAGAGAGGGAGAGACAGGGGGGGTGGGGAGAGCGAGAGGGGGGAGAGAGAGGAGAGAGAGAGACAGGGGGGGGGAGAGAGGAGGTCAGGAGGAAAGAAGAAAGGAAAGAGAGACAGAGACAGGGAGACAGAGACAGAGAGGCAGACAAACAGACAGACAGACAGAGCAGACAGTCAGAGACACGCAGACACAGTGGCAGTCAGACAGACAGCATCATCATCAAGACAACACAGACACATACAGAGTGACAGACAGACAGACAGCAGACAGACAGAGACAGACAGACAGAGGCATGCACAGCAGACAGTCAAGAGACACAACAGACAAAAAGGAATAGTCAGACAGACAGCACATCATGAAGACGACACAAACAAACACGGGGTGGCAGACAGACAGACAGACAGGTAGACAGCCCGTCATGGCGACGAACGTCAGCAGGCAGGACAAGGCAAGCTGTTTTACACTTCATAAACTCGACACATGATGCGTGGGTAGGGGACGCAAACCTGCACGGCAATTAAGCCCAGTTAGCGCACAACGGAAAAGAGAGGCTGGAGGGGAAGAGAGAGGGGAGGGAGGGGGAATGGGGGGGGGAGGGGGAGGGCACTGGAGGGGGGGGAGGGTGGGGTGGTAGCTAAGGAGCAGGTGATTGGGAGCAGAGGGAGGGAGGGGAGGGAGGGAGAGGGAAGCGGTGGGAGAGGGAGGAGGGGGGGGAGCAGATAGAGGGCGGACAATCTACCAACGCCTTGTTCTCAGCCCGCCGTTTAAAGGGATGTTTTTCAGGACGACGAAGACTTGCAAAATAAATAAATAGATAAATAATAAATAAGTAAATAAATAAATGAATGAATACGACGGAAAAAATTCCAATCATAATGCAAATCTTAACCCGTGACCCATTTGTTTCCTTTCTTCCTCCTATTCCTCCTCCTCATCCTTTTCTTACATTTTCTTCTTTCTCTTCTTTCTTCTTTCTTCTTCTTCTCTTTCTTCTTTGGTCCTCGTCCTTATTTCCTGTTCTTCTGTCCTTCTTTCTGTTTCTTCTTCTTCTTCTTCTGCTTCTTCTTCTTCTTCTTCTTCTTTCTTCTTCTTCGTCTTCTTCTTCGTCGTCGTCGTCGTCGTCTACATCTTCTTCTGCTGCTTCTTCTTCTTCTTCTCCTCCTCCTCCTCTTCCTCCTCCTCCTCCTCCTCCTCCCTCCTCCTCCTTCTTTCTTCATCTTCTTCTCCTTCTTCTTCTCCTTCTTCTTGTTTTGTTTCTTTCTTTTTAATGGGAAGGGGGGGGGCAATAGACATGGGGGGAAGAGGACAGGGAAGGGCGGGGATGGGGGGGGGGAGGGGGGGGATAGGCGGAGGCTATAAATTTTTATGTATTAAATTGAAAAAAAAAAGTTCAGAAAAATAAAAATTTTCCTCTCCCCACCCCTCCCCTTTCATCACCTCTGTACATGCTGCCCTCCCCCCCCCCCCCGCCCCCTCATCCCCCCCCCCGCCCCCTCATCCCCCCCCCGCC
>JADBJO010007869.1:42500-47500 GCA_016801955.1 Conus betulinus
TCCATCCTATAATCCTCTCCTCCATCCTCCATCCTGCAATCCTCTCCTCCATCCTGTCAGTCTCTCCTCCATCCTGTCAGTCTCTCCTCCATCCTGTCAGTCTCTCCTCCATCCTGTCAGTCTCTCCTCCATCCTGTCAGTCTCTTCTCCATCCTGTCAGTCTCTCCTCCATCCTGTCGGTCTCTCCTCCATCCTGTCGGTCTCTCCTCCATCCTGTCAGTCTCTTCTCCATCCTGTCAGTCTCTCCTCCATCCTGTCGGTCTCTCCTCCATCCTGCAATCTTCTTCTCCATCCTGTAATCCTCTCCTCCATCCTGTAATCCACTCCTCCATCCTCCTACCCACCAACCCGTAAATCCTCTCCTCCATCCTTTAATCATTTCCTCCAACCTCCTATCTACCAAGACGCTAAAGGTCTGGACTCTAGAGCTGGATCTGCTGAGCCCGGCCCATCAGGTGACCCAACAATGAAGCCCCCTCCGCCCCATTGTGTCCAACTGTGGCAGTGTCATGTACAATGCCTCCAAATTCCTGACACAAATATTGGGACCTTCAGTCGGGCAGACCGAGCACCACATAGTCAACAGCACAGATTTTGTACAGAAGATGGAAAACCAGCAACTGGCCAGGGAGAAGAAACTTGTCTCCTATGATGTTTGTGCACTTTTCACTAGCATCCATGTACCCAAGGCTCTCCAAGTCATTCAGGAGAAGACTGAGGATGACTACCACCTTCATCACCGGTGTGAACTCACTACAGAACAGGTGCTAGAGCTGTTGGAACTGTGCCTCACTAGCATCTACTTTTCATTCAACCATGAGTTCTACCTGCAGAAACAAGGAGCTGCCATGGGTTCGCCAGTATCTCCAGTGGTAGCCAACCTGTACACGGAACATTTTGAAAAAGTAGCCCTTGAGACCGCTGCCAACCCTCCCAGCATGTGGTACCGCTATGTGGATGACACCATGACCCACATACAGGAGATGGAGGTTGACAGCTTCACCACTCACCTGAATTCCATCGACGACAGTATCCAATTCATTTCGGAAACTGAAGCAGCAGAAGGGAAGATCCCGTTCCTGGACACATTCATCACCCGAACCCATGACGACAGGGTGGAGACCACCGTCTATAGGAAACCCACCCACACTGACCAATATCTGAACTTTCGCTCTAAACCACCCCCTCCAGCACAAGAGATCTGTTGTCAACACCCTCATGCACAGAGCCTCTGTACTGTGTTCCACTAAGGAGGAAGAGCTGAAAGAAGAAGAAACAACACATCAAGACTGCCCTTTCCGCTAATGGATACCCTGCATGGATGTGGGACAACCCTCGAGTTCGCTACCCTTCTTCTACAGATACAGACAGTGTGAAAGTGGGGATCCCTTACATAAAAGGAGTCTCAGAGCGTCTAGCCAGGACCTTCCAACAACATGGATGCAAAGTGTTCCACAAACCCACCAACTGCCTATGCCAGCAACTGACCCATGTCAAAGACAAAACCGGACCCCCTCAAGCGATCTAGGTTCTGCCATACATGAACATCTACAAGCCACAGGCCACAGTTTCAGCCCGCCTGAACAGAGATCAAGGCTTTGAACTTCCCCCCATCTACAATCAGATCCTGACAACCGTTCACCCCACACAACAGTCGTCCCACCAGGCCTCGCTGCCACAACAGCAACAGTGAGCTGAAGAAGACAGGGCGGGGAAGCAAGCAAGATATCTGAGAGATCTGAGTAACCACCCATCCCCACCACGACCACTGTGACGTGTGTTAACGTGTTACAGTGTGTTAACTGTAATCAGTCATCTTACAGCAGCGCGCCAACGGTAGTGATGAATTGTTAACTGACTGGTGTTCACTGTAAAACGTATATTGTCAGTTGTGAATCAGAGAGCATGTAGTAAAGACGTAGAAGCATTGCTCTGTCTTCTGAGTTGACTGAAGCGAAAATGAAACAACCCCCCCCCCCCCCCCCTTCTCCATCCCCCACCCCCTCCTACCCATACCTATCCCTCATCCATCACAATCGCCATCAGCTCATCTCCAGATTGCCGGCCGCTGTGTGCACATCATCCCCACGTGCTGACAGAGACAGGTGGACGATGCCGGACATCGCCGGCCGCTGTGTGCACATCACCCCCGCGTGCTGACAAGAGACAGGTGGACGATGCCAGACCGCCCACCGCCTCATCGATCGACACACCAGTTATCTCCTTGGAGAAGGGCTCCTTAACCGGCCAGGCCACTTCTGGCTGGTAACAGAGAGACCAGCCTGTCACGTGAGGTCTGGCTCGCCACTTCACACAGACAGTTTCAGACCTCTGTGACACTTCACACGGACAGTTTCAGACGTCTGTGGCACTTCAAATAGTTTTAGACCTCTGTGGCACTTCACACAGATCTCTGTGGCACTTCACACAGACAGGCTTAGACCTCTGTGTGGTACTTGACATAAACAGTTTCAGATGTCTGTGGGCACTTCACACAGACAGTTCCAGACCTCTGTGGCACTTCACACAGACAGTTCCAGACCTCTGTGGCACTTCACACAGACAGTTCCAGACCTCTGTGGGCACTTCACACAGACAGTTCCAGACCTCTGTGGCACTTCACACAGACAGTTCCAGACCTCTGTGGCACTTCACACAGACAGTTCCAGACCTCTGTGGCACTTCACTGGCCCCTGAGGACAGGCCAGCAGTGGAAGCAAGGACATGAAGTGCTGTGCTTGCACTCCTTGCACTCCATTCCTCTCTCTCTCTCTCTCTCTCTCTCTCTCTCTCTCTCTCTCTCTCTCTCTCTCTCTCTCTCTCTCTCCGCTTCTTTTTTGTTTTTTTTTGTTTTTTTTTCTCTCTTTTTTCTTTTCTTTGTCGGAGGTCCTGAATATTTGCTATCGCGTGTCAGTGAGAATTCTTCAGTCACACCGATACCTCACTGGAACAAAAACAAGAACGACAAGAACAACCACAACGACAACAACGACGACGACAACAATAACAACAAAGAAGTAGGGTAACAATAACAACATCAACACCAACAACAGCAATAATGGGGTGGGAGGCCGGGCAGATGAGGGGGGGAGAGAGAGAGAGACGCCAGTACCTAGAAGCAATGTTCAGGGATTCTCTTCTTCTGATTGTAGCCATGAAAAAGCGAGGTGGGGATCTCACTGGGGATTCAAAACAAAGTTAATGATATCCGTTTTATTCGGTGCAGGCCAGCCGAAGAGGAACATTGCAAGGGTTCCTCAAATATTGCTGAAATGTCATTCTAAATAAGTTCTGATACGATTTCTTCAGACTGCATCAGTGAAAAGCCAGAAAGGTCAGAAGCTCCGCCTGTGATCCTTGGCTCCCAAGAAGTGACTGAGATGTTCGGAGACTTTCTGGGCTCGTTGTAGCGGAAAGCAGAAAATAAAGATTATGAAAGACATCTCTGATGCATTCTGTGACTGGATTGAATTCTCTATGGAGGACTATGCGAAAGAAACTTTATTCAATGGTAGTTTGAAAGTGAAAGAAACTTTATTCGATGGTAGTTTCAACGTGAAAGAAACTTTATTCAATGGCAGTTTCAACGTGAAAGAAACTTTATTCAATGGTAGTTTCAACGTGAAAGAAACTTTATTCAATGGTAGTTTCAAAGTAACGTGACTGAAGACGGGAAAAATAATTTTTCAAAAATGGTGTGCTATTCACCTCTAATCCCTCTTCTTTCTCCCCTTCTGTGTTTAGCCACCATACATACTATAACTACTATCGTCATATTATCACCACAAGAGGTAGCAATCCTCCCCATATCATTCAAATATTTTCATCACCATCGCTATCATCGTTATTATTACTATTTTCATCATTATCATTGTAATCATTATTATTCTAACTCCCATGGTCCCGTTCCCAACAGCCTCGTTTTCATTCAACACCCATTTGCGCCGAATACGAGAAGATAAGAGATAGTTCGTTCTCCGCCATCATTGTCCTGAACGTTTTTTGTTGTTTTACCTGAGGAAGACCTAAGAGGTCAAAATGCATCGTGTTTTGTCCTGTGATCTGTTTGTCCAGATCGTCTTGTGGAACCAGTAACACTTCTTTTCAGAATTTTATTCAATGGCTTTCAAATGAAGACCTGTGAAAAAGAAGGTTGTGACGACGGAAGTGAGGAGAAAGCTCAGGACAAACTGGTGTCGGACAAGGCAGCACACATTCGAAGCAAACGCAGCCTCGAAAAGAAAAGAGAAAGAAACACCCGAAGGCGCGGGTGGGACCCAGAGAAGTACTGTCCTCAACTGCCGAACAAACCAGCTGGGAGCAATCCTGCACCATCCTTGGAAGCCTGGGCTGTGTTCACATAGGGGGTGCAGGCACACACAGGGCATTCCATAAGACATCAAGGGACATTATTGCTCCCTAGCAGATGCTATTGCGTAATGGCCACTGGGTGTGACAAGACAACTGAACCTCCACAGGAGCGTTCCCATGGCTGTACCAGCCCATAGTTCATGACTGCGGAGCGCATCGGCGAAAAAAAAACGCCACCATCAAGCAACTGACGTGTGCATCCCAGAGTCTCACTCGTTGCTGTGAGATCGCGCAGTCTCACTCGTTGCTGTGAGGTTGCGGGATGCATACGCCAGTTGCTTGACGGTCCATATTCGAAGCAAACGCAACCAACAACAAAAAAAAACAGCAAATGCAAAAAAACCCTATGTATCCCACAACAGTCGTTAATTAGGCTGTCAACAAAAAAAACTTTCCTCCGCATTACAATCACGCTCGATGACATTCTAACTTGTCCTTGGCGAGAAGAACTGACCGAGAGAGAGAGAGAGAGAGAGAGAGAGAGAGAGAGAGAGAGAGAAGAGAGAGAGAGAGAGAGAGGGGACGGGGTGTCTGGGGAGGGACGAATGAGGAGGAGGGAAGAGGGGAAGGGTGGCGCTACAAAGTTTGAAGTCTGAAACCCGTGGTCTGTGAAATGACTGGCAGCGTTC
>JADBJO010007869.1:60000-62500 GCA_016801955.1 Conus betulinus
TACCTCTCTCTCTCTCTCTCTCTCTCTCTCTCTCTCTCTCTCTCTCTCTCTCTCTCTACACACATCTATAAACACACACATACATGCATACATACATACATATATGGTGTGTTTGTGTATCTTGGTGTATTATTACTACCATGCCTGGTGCTGCTGCTAGTTCTAGTACTACTGCTGGTGCTGCTACTTATTCTATTACTACTACTACTACTACTACTACTACTACTACTACTACTTTTGCTGCTGCTGCTGCTGTTACTGCTACTGCTATTTAGGCCGTTGCTGCCGCTACTGCTGTTACAACAATTCCTACTGCTGCGTCTGCCGCTAGGGCTAAAGTTGTTGATGCTGCTAATGCAGCTGCTACTACTACTACTACTACTACCACCACCACCACCACCACCACCACCACCACCACCAATACTTCTGTTTCTGTTCAGGTCAAATAAGACCGAAGATATACTTTGTTTCAAATGTATTTCTGACTAAGTCTTCGGACTCGGATCTCTCTACACACTGACAAAGCCTTGTCCGTAAGAGCTAAGCATGTAACGCCACAATGTCCTATGTCTTTGTGTGGGCAGAGAGAGAGAGAGAGAGAGAGAGAGAGAGAGAGAGAGAGAGAGAGAGAGAGAGAGAGAGAGAGAGAGAGATGGCGCCAGCAGTTTCTGTCTTGTTTCTGAAGCGGTTTTTCGTTGATTTTTGTTTCTTGAATGTTTCTACTTGATGTTTTGCAAGGTCTCATCCCTGCAATGGACTGTTTTCACAACAAAATTATGGGTTCATATATACGCACGTTCATAGTGTGTGTGTGTGTGTGTGTGTGTGTGTGTGTGTGCGTGTGTGTGTGTGTGTGTGTGTGTGTGTGTGTTGTGTGTGTGTGTGTGTGTGTGTGTGTGTGTGTGTGTGTGTGCCATATTCCTTAACAGTCGACAGTCACACTGTACAAAGGCCTTAGAGCACATCAGACGAAGGATCAGTTGTCTTGGGAGGGAAATCCCTTCATCCTAGTCTCCCGCTGGGAACTAGTCAAGCAGACACTGACGTCCCCGGCTCCACAAAGAGGGGGATCACTGCTGTTGGGAGGAAACAATATACCATCTAGCTCCACGAAAAGAAAGATCATCATTATTGCCAATTAACCCACGAAGGCACGAAGGCATCGTATTAGGCCTACTCAAAAGTTTATCCTAAAGGTTCTCTTCATCATTGCTAATTAACTTGCTAAGACGTCAGATTAGGCCTTCTGAAAAGTTGATCTGTAAGGCGTTTCTCTGTCTGTGAGCTTTGTTAGTAAATTACGTGTTAATCGGATTTGCCATATTTTGACAGATTTTATGCATTGTGGACTCTGGTTAAATATACTGACTTTTTTGTTCTGCGCAGTTTTACGGAGAAATAACATTCAGTGAACCAAATGGCTTACTCTAACGTGATCAAGAAACAAAAACAACAACACCATCCAGCCAAACAAACAAAACCATCCCGTTCTCTTCGGTTGCAAATAAAACACGTTTTTATTCTCGAATACAGCTTTATGATGTTATACTTTGTAATCCGTAGCCATCTATTCTTTACACTCCAACGTTAACACACAGGTGTTCTACACATCATTCCTGAACAATGCTACATTGGAGAACTCTTACAAGCTGGGAAAAAAATCCAGAAGACGAATGGAAGATTGTACACGACTGACAATCACAAGAGAAGATTTACACGACTGACCATCAAAATGGATGATTGTACACGACGGACAATCACAAGAGAAGACTATGCACGACTGACAATCAAAAGAGAAGATTGTACATGACTGACAATCAAAAGAGAAGACTGTACACGACTGACAATCACACGAGAAGACTGTACACGACTGACAGCCAAAGAGAAGATTGTATACGACTGACAATCAAAAGAAAGAGAAGATTGTACACGACGGGACATCCAAAGAGAAGATTGTACACGATGGACAATCCAAAGAGAAGATTGTACACGACGGACAATCCAAAGAGAAGATTGTACACGACTGACAATCAAAGAGAAGATTGTATACGACGTGACAATGCAAAGACGAGAAAAGACACTCATCTGTTAGGAAGTCTTGTTAAGTCATGACTGACGAACAACGAACTGTCCACATAAAGATCCTCATCTGACGGGGGCCTTCACTTGTCCAGTGACCTACGATCATCTCGCTGTCGACATGACTCCTAACCGTTTTGACCTCAGCCCGTCCAACATTCAGCCTTTTGCTGCAGTTGTTCAGTTTCAGTGCGTGGTCACTGTCTTGGTCTGCTTGTCAGGCCGTTCATTTTGTGGAACAATTCTCTTGTTCCTGTGTGGAAACCATAGCCAGAATGAGTGTAGTTTGAAGCACGAGAGAGAGAGAGAGAGAGAGAGAGAGAGAGAGAGAGAGAGAGAGAGAGAGAGAGAGAGAGAGACACAGAGACAGAGACAGAGACAGACAGACAGACTGACAGCAGACTGACAGACAGACTGACAG
>JADBJO010007869.1:75000-85000 GCA_016801955.1 Conus betulinus
GTGCTTGATCCAATGTGTGTGTGTAGGTGTGTGCGTGCGTGTGTGTGTATGTGTGTGTGCGTGTGCGTGCGTGCGTGCGTGTGTGTGTGTGTGTGTGTGTGTGTGTGTGTGTGTGTGTGTGTGTGTGTGTGTGTGTGTGTGTGTGTGTGTGTGTGTGTGTGTGTGTGTGTGTGTGTGTGTGTGTGTGTGTGTGTGTGTGCGTGTGTGCGTGTGTGTGTGTGTGTGTGTGTGTGTGTGTGTGTGTGTGTGTGCATGCACCCATGCGTTCGTGCAAGAGCGCGCGCGCGCGCGTGTGTGTACGTGTGTGTGTGCGTGAATCTGTATGTGTGTATATGTGTATGTATGTATGTGTGTGCATGTGTGTGTGTGTGAGTGTGTGCGTGTGCATGCAGGCATGTATGTGTGTGTGTGCACGTGCGTGTGTGCACGTGCACGTGTGTGTATGTGTGAGTCTGTGCATGCAGGACAGAGCGGAGAGAGGCAGTGAGGAAAACGAGTGTGGGGAAGCTGGTAATGCTTGATTTTTTTGTGTGTGGCTCACACACACACACACACACACACACACACACACACACACACACACACACACAAACATTATTATTATCATTATTATTATTATCATTATCGTCATTATTATCATTATCATCTTTTATTATTTTTACTATTATCATTATCATTGTTCGTCTAACTGATCATTCTTTCTCTTTGCGTGCCCAGACTGCACATATACTGTGAAACCAGTTTCGATCATAAATGAGGTTGTACAGGGTCAAAACTTCAATCATCGGAAATAAGTTGTATCTTCATGTGTCTATAATGTGTGTGTGTGTGTGGGTGTGGGGGTGGGTGGGTGGGTGCGTGCGTGTGTTGCGTGCGTGCGTGCGTGTGTGTGTGTGTGTGTGTGTGTGTGTGTGTGTGTGTGTGTGTGTGTGTGTGCGTTCATCATTATGATTTTGCGTTTGTTATACCACCGAGAGTTTCATCTTCAATACAGACAGATTTGATGAAATATTTTACAACCGACATTTGATAAACAAATTATATGATACGTAACATTCATCGAGTAGGACGATTTTGTATAGGCTACACAGCTAAGTGTTGGTTGACCTGGAAAATGTCACTTACTGAAAGCTGACGGGCGTGGGCCTCTGAAGCTCTGTCCCTTGGCGTCTTGGTGGTAATCCAACACTTCTCCCTTTACCATTCCCAGCGGGCCGTTCCCTTTCTGTGTGCATGATCAATCCGGTCCGCCCACACAACCTGTGGCTCCACAGAGAGAGAGAGAGAGAGAGAGAGGAGAGAGAGAGAGAGAGAGAGAGGGCCGCACTTGATCAGACAAGATTCATATCCACGAGAACTTCACGACACTTCTTCGTAATTCCTCTCGCCACTCGCTCGACCAAACTCAAACTTGATAAACACACACGTTACGCCAACGATACCCCAACACATCCAAGTTTGTCCCACTGGCTAGCGTGAAGTGAACTTCCTCCTAGACGATAATATTATAGTCTGCGACCGTGCCTCGTGCAGTATGTTCCCAGCTCAGCGGATTATCCAGCGGATTAACTGCCTGTAATGGACTCAGGTGTAAGGTTGAACTTGAAACTGCCTGCCGCGTTTGGCCGACGGATTAGCGGGGAGGGGGGGGGGGGGGGGGAAGGGAGGGAGGGGGGGGAGGGAGACGGGAATGGGAACGACGCACTCCCAGTCAGTCCTCACTTCTCACCACCGTGTGTGCGGGGGGGGGGGGGGGGGGGGGGGGGGGGGGATTAGGGGATGTTAGTGGGGGAAAGTAGGGGATGATAAGGGGCAATATGTTGGCAGTTTTCTTTTTTAATTTTCCCGATTTGTTTCTGTTGTAGAGCATAGATTCTGCGGTCAAAGGTTTCGAGTTCGAATTCCTGGCAGAAAGATAACATTTTGTTGCAATATTCTCTGGTCTTCTGGATGTGTTTCTATTCTGGTGATGTTAGTGTAGATTTAGGTCTCCTACTCTTACGTACTTTCTTGGGAAGAACGGGTGGGTATTTTGAGGGAATTTAGACACCCACACTCAAGACAGACTTGAAATTAAAGATCAGTGTTTCAGCGATAGTTTTGATTTTCAGCACATTGGCTTATTTATGATCAAATACTGCACAATCACTTCACCTAGGGCCGGCAGCAACAACAACACCAAAAATTCCAATTAAAGTTAAATGAAAAAAATAACGAAAAATGAACAGTCATCGCTTAAACTGTATATACCTCTCTGCTGAGCAGAACAAACGCCATGAGGTGACGTGCAAAGATCACAATGCCTCTCAATCTTTGTTTTTTTTTTTATTATCATTAATTCCAAAGCTTTAAGATAGATAAGAATTCTTTCCCACACAACAGCAGCAAAATGTGAGGCTGTACCCATTCTGCTGCTTCCTTCACGCATTGAGTAATTGATTAAAATCAGGTTGTTCCTGATCTGATCAGCAAACAAACACACACACGCACGCACGCACGCACCACCACACACACAACATAGCACAACTCACACACAAGCTAGACAAACAGCATATGCAAGACAAAGCAATACAATACCAGTAACAACGTCCGACACATTTCACGTTTACATCGCATCATTGGCTGCCACAAGGAACAGTGTGCTAACAGAACTATAGAAAGAGAGAAAAGAAACCAGCGACACGTTGATCCAACGTCACTGTTAACTACTTCTTACCACAGATACATTGTTCACCTGGCACCACTGTGACCTGCCTTCTACTTCTTACATCGTCCATCTAGCAATAACGTTACTCATGAATGAGGCTGCCAGATGCGCACGGCAGTTGCTTGACGGTGGCGTTTTTCGCCGGAGGGCTCTGCAGTCATGAATTAGAGGCTGGTACAAACACCCGGGAACGCTCCCGTGGAGGTTCTGTCGTGTCACATCCAGTGGCCATTACACAATGGCTTTTGCCAGGGAACAATTATGTCCCTTGACATCTTAATGGAATGCCCTGTGCGTGCCTGCACCCTATGTGAACACAGCGCAGGCTCCCAAGGGTGGTGCAGGATTGCTCCCAGCTGGTTTGTTCGGCAATTGGGGACAGTACATCTCTGGGTTCTGCCCGCACCTTCGGGTGTATCTTTTTTTTCTACCGTGCAGCCTGTATACTCAGCCGGCAGATGCACTAACATAAAGTTTCAAAACGGAGAGTCTGAGGGCGGAAAATGAAGCAAAATTTGGAAAGAGAGGGGTTATTTAAGGACACAGAGTACAGAACTAGACACCATCCATACACTGTCTAGTCCTGTGCTTTGTTTGTCTATGTCCTTCCTTGGCGGTAACTAACCCCCTCTCTTTCCAAATTTTGCACTAACATGAAGTTCAGTCAGTTTGGGTAAAAAAGAAGAAAAAAAAAAGTTACTTCAGAATTGATAAGTGTATTTTAACTGCTTCTGATCTGGAAAAAGTGACTACAGCATGGCTCGCTCTACATCTTTTTTCTAGTTTTAGTAGATGAGAAAATACTACACAATAGCTGGGCTGAACTTGGCCACTTTTGGCAGGGGAAAGTTACTACTACACCATGGTTCAGCTCACCCAAGCCAACATCGGTCAGAAAAACAAGCAAGATTACAACACAATCGCAAAGCCCTGCCCTAGCTAACATTTGTAGGATAAAAAAAAGTTACCACAAGTTCATGGAAACAGTCGTTGGACGAACGTGGTGGCGCCCTCTAGTGAGGCAACGTCCCTCACGCTGACTCCGCCACGAAGTAAGTATTGTCGTCAGGATAAGGTGCTCAGTAGATGGTATCCTGCGTATGCTGGCTCAAAACAAGCACCACTGAACACCGATGAGGTGACTCTACAACAGTGCAGTGTCTTCTCCGGTGGGTTGCCTCGTGGCGACTTGACATTGACTGCTCCCTGTGTATTGCCAGTGTCGGGGCTACGGCAGCCCAAGTCAAGATATGGCCGTGAAGACGGAACCAATATGAGCAGCGTTTATCTGCCTCTTCCTTTCTTTGAAATTTGTACGTTCAAATTCTGTCATAACATTCAACGATGCTGTATCGTCAGCAGGTGATTGAAAGAAGCGACTCTGGCCATGGTTCTACGTGCAGGCATATCGCAGGAATGCGTCGGGCAGTGACAAGTACAATAGGTTGCCAGCATACGTTTAATGAGCCAGTAAGCCAACAATAACAACAAAAACGGTCCGAAAATCAGATCGGTTTACCAGAGAGAGAGAGAGAGAGAGAGGGGGAGAGATGAGAGAGAGGGGGGTGGAAGGAAGAGAGGGAGTGAAATAGGAAATGCGGCAGATAGGGAGGAACGGATGAACAGAGAGACTTGGGGGGGGGGGGGGGGGGCAGAGAGAGGGGATAGAAGGGAGGAAGCGAGTGAGTGAGGCATTAACAGAGAGAGATGGAAAGACAGACAGGCAGACAAATAGACAGACAGCTCCTTCTCAAAAGCCTGTTCTTTCTTTTTCGCGTGGCGCAATGCTTTCAAGCAATGTTCGCGTGTATGACTACCATGAAGAATCAAAGTGCTGAAAAATGAAAAATGACTGCGAAGACATGGAGCTCTCTCTGTCTCTCTCGCTCTCTCTCTCTCTCTCTCTCTCGCCTCGGCCGCTCACAGCACACGTGACATGATCATCTTAGCTGCAAAAATCAATGTTGAATCCTCCATGTTGAAAAGCGTGAGGACTAGTTGTGTAAGGTGTAAGCTACAAAATGGTTAGACCGCTCTTTTCAAGAACAGGTAAGGAGGATGGAGGGGGGGGGGGGGGGGGGGGGCGTAGGGGGGCAGAAAGGGGGAGGGAGAGGAAAGGAGGGGTATGGTGGAAGGGAAAGGAACAAATGTGAGGGAAGGGGGGGGGGGGGGGGGGCAGATGTCCAACCCTCTTGTAAAACGGAAGCTGAAGGTCTACCATACAGTGGTACTAACCACTCTCCTCTATGCCAGTGAGACCTGGACTGTCTACAGCAGACACGCCAAACAGCTCAAACATTTTCACCTCAGCTGTCTCTGCAGACTCCTATACATCAAGTGGCAGGACAAGGTCCCCAGACACTGAGGTCTCGGAAAGGGCCGGTATCCCCAGCATCTACACTCTCCTTCAGAAATCCCGAGCCAGATGGGCTGGCCACATCGTCAGAATGCCAGATAATCGACTGCCGAAACAACTGCTGTACGGAGAACTGAGTCAGGGCAAACGCAAAGCAGGGGGCAGAAGAAACGTTTCAAGGACTGCCTCAAAGTGTCCCTCAAAGGCCTGACATCTGCCTCACCTGGGAGTCGCTTGCCCTGGACCGCCCAGCCTGGCGAAGCAGCATCACAAAGGGTGCATGTACATCAGAGAAGAGACGCACAGCAAAAGCTGAGAGAAAGCGAGCCGCGCGCAAGTCCAGAGCTACCTCCACCTCCACTGTAGCACCCACCCACATGTGGGCGTTCCTTCCGGGCCCAGATCGGCCTCAACAGCCACCTGCGGACCCACACTCAGCAGTCTTTCCATCTGAGATTGAAGTCATGGTCATCTTCGAAATCGAAGGACGAACAACAAACGGAAGTTGGTTAATCCAAAAATCTGTATAGCCGGAGAGAGTGAAGGAGAGAGAAATGGCCTGGGGGGGGGTGGGGGGTGGGTGTGGGAAGAGGGCGGAGAGAAAGGAGAGGTGAGAGGGGATGGGAATGTGAGCGAAAGGCTTCGAAAAGGAGGGGGGGGGGGGCGGCAACAGAGGAGCGGGAGTAACAAGGCTGCTTCCAAATGGCAATGCAGTAACTGAAAAGAAAAAGAAAAAAAAGAAATGTTCAGGAGGATTTCGCGAATGGTGTGTGTGTGTGTGTGTGTGTGTGTGTTGTGTGTGTGTGTGTGTGTGTGTGTGTTTGCGCGAGCGCGTGCGTGCGTGCGTGCGAGCGTGCGTGCGAACGTGCGTGTGGTCGTGCGTGAGTGTGGGCGTGCGTGTATGCGTGCGTGTGTGTGTGCGCGCGCGCGCGCGTGTGTGTGTGTATCTGAGAGAGAGAGAGAGAGAGAGAGAGAGAGAGAGAGAGAGAGAGGAGAGAGAGAGAGAGAGAGAGAGAGAGAGAAGACGGAGGAAGGGGAGAGAGAAAGAAATTTTGCAATGTCTCACAGGGAATTTAATATATTTACCACTGAACTCATGAATCAGCTTTAAATCGCTGAGGGTGATACCACTGTGTGCTAAATTAATGCCGGGCACATCTCTCTGTGTGTGTGTGTGTGTGTGTGTGTGTGTGTGTGTGTGTGTGTGTGACACTGTATGTGTATACATACATACATGTGTGTGTGTGTGTGTGTGTGTGTGGTGTGTGTGTGTGTGTGTGTGTGTGTGTGTGTGTGTGCGTGTGTGCGCATGTGTGTGTAAGTGTGTATGTGTGTGCGTGCGTGTGTGTATACGTGCATGCGTGTGTGTGTGTGTGGTCTTCCCACTAACTGATGTACGTGTGTTGGTGAGCTGCAGTCAGTTTTTTTTCCCACAGGAAAGCTGCACACTGCTTTCCACTCGGTCATAAAAAAGAAAGGTGTGAACGTTCTGCTTGACTCGTCTCACGCTGCGACTCCCAACAACCCAATGGAAATAGTGCACCGAAATGAAACACAAACAGACTCCAACATAGGAACGTAAACATTAAAGAAGAAGAGAAAGAAGAAGAAGAGAAGAATAGGAACGTAAAACAACAACAAAAGAAGAAGAAACAAAAAGAACGAAGAAGAACAACAAACAACAACAACAACAAAAACAACGACGATGACAACAACAACAAGGAAGAAGAAAAGAAGAAAGAAGAAGAAGAAGAAGAAGAAGAAGAAGAAGAAGAAGAAGAAGAAGAAGAAGAAGAAGAACAACAACAACACAACAAACAAACAACAAGAACAAAGGAAGGAAGAAGAAGGAAGGAGGAGGAGGACGAGGGACGAGGGAGGACAGGAGGACAACAACAACACACACAACACAAAAAACAAAACAAAAAAAAAAACAAAAAAAAAGAAGAAGAAGAAGAAGAAGAAGAAAATCCCAACACGTATACTGACACCACATCGGTATTGCTGCTTGTTGGACCAAATGTCGTAGGTTGCCTTATTCGTGGTTTATTGCTTGGTTGGTTGGTTAGTTAGTGGGCTGACTGGTTGATTCGGTAGCCTAGCTGGTTAATTACTTGGTTTGCAGATTTGTTAGTTGGTTGGCTAGTTAGCTGGTTGGTCGGTCGGCTATAAGCTATTGATTTGTAGGTTGGTGGGCTGGTTGACTGGTTGGCTGCTTAAATGGCTGGTAGGCTGGCTGGCTGATCGGCTTGTTGATTGATTGGATGGCTCGTTGGCTCGTTGGTTGCTTGCTGGATTGGTCGGTCGGTTGACTAATCGTTCATTGGTTAGTCGGCTGGCTCGTTTGATGGCTGGTTGGTCGGCTGGCTGGCAGGCCGGTTGGCTGGTTGTTTGGCTTGGAGACAGGTTAGCTTGTAGATTGACTGTTTCGTCTTTGGCACGTTGTTTGATCGGTCAATTGGTCGATGGATCAGCCGGTTGTCTGGCTGGCTGGTTGCTTGGCTGGCTTGTTAGCTGGCAGGTTGATTAGTTGGCTATTGGGCTGCTTGGTTTACTGGTTGGCTGGCCGGCTGGCTCCTTACCATGCTAGTTGGCTGGCTTGCTGGCTGGTTACTCGCTAGCCGGTTACTTGACTGGTTGCTGTACGGGTTGATTAGCTGGCTCCTTAGCTATCTAGTTGGCTGGCTGGCTAGTAACTTGGCAGGTGAAATTTGGTTGGCTGGCTGGTTAGCTAACTGGTTAGTCGTTTGAAAGTTGGTTGAAAAGGCTGGTTATAGTGGACTAGCTGATTCGATTTGTTCACCCAAGGCCAATTCCTGTACTTGGATCGAAGAGACTAGAAAGGGTGTGTTCGTTCTTTGTTTTCATAGTTTTGAAAGTTATTTGTGTCTCATCTGAAGAAGACCTAACAGGTCGAAACGGGTTGTGTTTTCTTTTTGTTGTTTGTTTGTCCCTTCGTTTGGCGGTTCAATGATTCTGTTTTTTGCTCTTGGTTCAGGTTCTGCCTGCAGTTGACCGATTTTTGAACACATGCGTGTGTGTGTGTGTGTGTGTGTGTGTGTGTGTGTGTGTGTGTGTGTGTGTGTGTGTGTGTGTGTGTGTGTGTGTGTGTGTGTTGTTGTTGTTGTTGTTGTTGTTGTGTATGTTGTTGTTGTTCTTGTTCTTGTTCTTGTTCTTGTTATTGTTGTTGTTGTTGTTGTTGTTTGCTGCTGCTGCTGCTGCTGCTGAATGGCTGCCTGGATGCTTCGTTGATCGGTTGGTTGGTTGGCTGGCTGGTTGGAACTGATTGTTTGTTTGATTGACTGGCTAGCTGTAAGAATGAATTAGCAGGGCTGGCTGATTGATTGGTTAGTGAGTTGGCTTGTTGACTGGTCGGTTGGTTGTCCAGTTGCTTATTTGGTTGGTTGGTCAGATGGCTTGTTAATCTGATGATTGTTAGGGTGTCTGGTTGGTTGGGTTAATTGACGGTTTTCGGTTGGCTGATTGGCTGGTTTGTTGATTGGTTGTTTGGCTGGCTGGCAAGTGTTTGGCTAGTTTGTTGGCCAGTCGGTTGAAGGCTGGCTAGTTAGCTAGTTAGTTTTTGACTGGATGGCTGACAGGCTGACTGTTTTTCAGGCGGTTTGGCTGTCTAACTGGCTGGCTGGCTAGTAATGTAACTTGCTTATGAGCCGGTTGGCTAGGTGGTAGGCTGGCTGGCTGGCTACCTTACCCATTTGTTTGGCCGTGCAGTTGAGCTCACTGATTAACTGGTTGGATGGTACCTTGGCCAGCTGACTCCTTGGTTAACAGTTCTTGTTTGCCTAAATAGTGGTTGGCTGGCTGGGTGATAGTCGATTGGTTGGTTGGTTGGTAGGTTGGATGGTTGGTTGGTTGGTTGGTTGTGTTGGTTGGTTGGTTGGTTGGTTGGTTGGTTGGTTGGCTGGTTGGCTGGTTGGCTAGATGGTTGGCTAGCTGGCAGGTTGGCTGGATAGTGAGTTAATGGGTGGCTGGCTATTTAGCTAGCTGGTAAGCTCATTGGCTGGTTAATTGTTTGAACGGTAAACCGCTTGGCTAGCCGGTTGGCTGGCTGATTAATAGGTTGGATAGCTGACTAGTCAGCGGGCTGCATGGTTGGCTGATTGTTTGTTTATTTGGCAGGCTGGATGACTCTTCGGTTCATAGTTTCTCTTTTGCTTATTTGTTTGCTTGAATGATGGCACGTTTCTACATTTGCTTTTCGTGGTAGATTTGTCTGTCTGTCTGTCTGTCTGTCTAGACGTCTGTCTGTCTGTCTAGACGTCTGTCTGTCTGTCTGTCTGTCTATCTGTCTGTCCGTCTGTTATTTCTCTCGCCGTGATCTGTTCATCAATTAGTTTGTCTTTCTGTGCACATGTCGCTGGCTGTTGACTGGGTGGCTGATTAGTCAATTATTTGTTAGCTGTTTGAATGACTGGTCATTGGTTGATTGATTTGATGGTTAGTAATTTGAACGACTGATTGCTCAGTTGACTAATTGATGATCGATCGATCGATCGTTCGTTCGTTTGATTGATTGATTGATTGATTGATTGATTGATTGATTGATTGATTGATTGATTGATTGATTGATTGATTGGTTGATTGATTGATTGATTAGTTGATTGGTTGGTTGGTTGGATGGTTGATAGACTGAGTGATTGATTGGTCGACTGATCGATTGATTAGCTGGCTGTTTGAATTTTTGATCGGCCGGTTGTTTGCATCGTCTGTTGTGTGGTTGATTGTTTGGCTGGTTAGTTGGATAGTTGGATGTTTGTTTGATTGGTTGGATGGTTGGCTGGATGGTTGGCTGGATGGTTGGCTGCATAGCTGTTCTCCTCTCTCTCTCTCTCTCTCTCTCTCTCTCTCTCTCTCTCTCTCTGTGTTTTGTTTTGTTTTGTTTTGTTTTGCTTTGCTTTGCTTTGCTTTGTTTTGTTTTG
>JADBJO010007869.1:90000-105145 GCA_016801955.1 Conus betulinus
GACAGTAATAATAACAATAATTAGGCACAAAGTGGATGTGAAATGAAAGTGAGGCCATTATTGATATCATTTTTATCATTGTTTTTATCATCATTATTATTATTAAATTTTATTATTATATGATTTGATATTATTTTTGTTATTATTATCATGATTATCATCATCATTATTTTAACTTATTGTCTCCTTCCCAACAGCCACATTTTCATTCCACATTCATTCATTTTGTGCAGGGCCTATATTTAGGAGATAAGTGATTGTTTGCTCTTCATTTTCATTGTCTTGAAAACAAAAAGGTTGAATGTTGTGCGTCTCGCCTGAAGAAGACCAAAGAGTTTGAAACACGTCATGTTTCATTGTTTGTCTTGTGATTTGTTTCTTTGTTCAGTGGCATAGTGGTTTTCTTTTTTTTAAAAGCTGTCTCATAGATATATGACTGATGCAGTACAAGACCATCTTAGAGCAGTACGCATTGGGGAGGCAGGACCATCACCAAACTACACCTTGCTGAAGAAATCAATGGTTTGGCAAGAGAGGAGGAACTTGCCCAATTATTGAAATCACTTAGCAAAACATCTCCAGCATATGCATGATACGGTATGAAAAATCAAAGCAGAAAACTGATGCATGATACGGTATGAAAATCAAAGCAGAAAACTGAAAAGACCAAACTGAGGCCAACAATACCAAAGATATTAAAAGAAACCTCAATGCAAGTGGTCAAAAATATGAGCCAGTAAGCAGATTCAGGTACCTCGGAGAAGCTGTGACAGAAGAAGGGTCCACACCCAAAAGCCTCGCCAGAAATGGCAGAATGGTCCAAGCATTAACAGTGCTGTAAAATCTTAAGACCACCTGCAGCAACAGTTGAACAACATCTTTCTCAGCTCCAAAGTGAGAATATATATATGGACACTAGTGACATCAGTTTTATCTCTATGCATGTAAGATTTTGACCCTGGCTTCAGGTTTACAGAGGAGAATTGAGGCATTTGAAATCAGATACTCCAAAGTTCTGTAGCCACACCAGTCACAAAGACCATGTCACTCATGAAGAACTGTTGAAAAGAATCCATTGGCCCCTCTGAAAGAGAAGGCCTGCTGATAACAGTCAAGACACACACAAAAAGTGAAATGGTATGATCATAAGACTCAAATCTCACGATTATATGACCTTGCAAAAACAGCCTTATTAAGCACTACACCAGGAAACAGAAAGAGGGGTAAATGAAGAAAGAGATGGGGAGAACGACATCCACAAATGGGCAGGCCTAGCAGTTGGTGATTTCCTGAGAGCAACACAGGACAGACAAGGATGGAGGTGGATTATCATGTGGTGCCCAAACGACCCTTGGGTTAGGGAGACTGATGATGATGATGATGATGATGATGAAGATGATGATGAAGAAGATGCTGCTGCTGCTGCTGCTGCTGCTGCTGCTGCTGATGTTGATGATGTACAGCCCACATTTTGAAGAAAAGGAACAACAGCAGTGAAACAAATTCATTGTGTGGATTTGAACTGTGGTATTAAAGTCAGTCTGTTCCCGTTTTGTTATTTGGAATGGATGGTTGTGACTGGATTTTCTTCAGTCACTATAATACTAGTATTAATTAATATTACAGTCCACAAATTATGTTAACATGCTATGACTACTGCGTCATTGTATACTTATACACACAACACACACACACACACACACACACACACACACACACACACATCAACAGTGAATCAGAGTGAAACTGAAAAATGCCTAAAAGATTGCTTTGTGCATGGATGGGAGTACTTCGTATCATACAGATTTCCGTATTGATGTTTTGGCACCCCCCTCCTCCCCATTTGCACTTTGATGGATATGTGCGCTGGTTCCCTGATCCATGTTTTTTACTCTTCCGCCTCGACTCTGTTGGATGTTTGTATTTGTTCTGTTGTTGTTTTTTTTTCTGAGAATGTTTTAACTATGTAATTACTGAGAAGTATAAAATTCAGGGTTTGTGTCAAAGGAAAATGTAGTAAACTGTCCATAACTGTCAAGTTTTCATCTGCGCGTTTGTGCATGGTGTACACTTTTTTTTTTATATCAGCAGACAGGCTGGTATGTTGGACATGGTGTGGTGAGTGTGGGCAGACTGGATGGTATGTGGCACATGGTGTGGTGTGGGCAGACTGGATGGTATGTGGCACATGGTGTGGTGTGGGCAGACTGGACGGTATGTGGGACATGTGTGGTGTGTGTGTGGGCAGACAGGTTGGTATGTGGCACATGGTGTGGTGTGGGCAGACTGGATGGTATGTTGGACATGTGTGGTGTGTGTGTGGGCAGACTGGATGGTATGTATGCATGGTGTGGTGTCACTGGTGTGTGTGGGCAGACAGGATGGTATGTGAGACATGGTGTGGTGTGGGCAGACTGGATGGTATGTGGGACATGGTGCGGTGTGTGTGGGCAGACAGGATGGTATGTGAGACATGGTGTGGTGTTGGCAGACTGGATGGTATGTGGCACATGGTGTGTGTGGTGTGTGTGCGCAGACAGGATGGTATGTGGGACATGTGTGTGGTGTGTGTGGGCAGACTGGATGGTATGTGGGACATGGTGTGGTATGGGCAGACAGGATGGTATGTGGGGACATGGTGTGGTGTGTGTGGGCAGACAGGATGGTATGTGGCACATGGTGTGGTGTGTGTGGGCAGACTGGATGGTATGTGGGACATGGTGTGGTGTGGTATGGGCAGACTGGATGGTATGTGGGACATGGTGTGTGTGTGGGCAGACAGGATGGTATGTGGGACATGGTGCGGTGTGTGTGGGCAGACTGGATGGTATGTGGCACATGGTGTGGTGTGTGTGGGCAGACTGGATGGTATGTGGGACATGGTGCGGTGTATGTGGGCAGACTGGGTACCGGCTGGGCCTGAGTGCGGGTCAGGAGGAAACTCTGCAGCAAGGCTTCGATGAAGGCTACGCACAGTCGGTCAGGATGGGCTATGCCATTGGACGACTGCAAGGACAGATCAGGTCTTGCTTCTCTCTTGTTGCTGCTCATAACATGGACTGCATGCCATGCTTTTGATAATAATAATAATGATAGTAATAATAATAATGATAATAATAATAATGATGATGATAATAATGATAACAACATAGCACTTTTGAAGCGCCTTGCCGAAGATTTTGGGCACTGACAAAGAACAATGTATGTACACACATTTCAAATGAATAACATTTCAAATTTAAATAAACACCTATCCACCCACAAACACGCATGCAAACACACACGCACACACACGCGTGCGCACGCACGCACACACACACACACACACACACACACACACACACACACACACACACACACACACACACACACACACACACACACACCAGGCATCGATCACAGGACACACACACACACACACACACACACACACACACACACACACACACACATACACACACACACACACACACACACACACACCAGGCATCAATCACATGGCCGGAGGGTGGGGGGGTGGGGGAATTTTACATACATTTGAAGGAGAAATGTTTTTGACGTTGGACTTGAAGGCAGCAAGAGGGCAAGAGTGTCTAACATGCAATGGAAGAGAGTTCCAAAGCTGCAGGGCATTGAATGAGAAGGAACGGTAGCTGTGACTTTCACGTTTGTAACGTCCCTGGCGAAATAGATGGAAATCAGAAGAAGAGCAGAAGGCAAAATGGAACGTAAAGACTAACAAGTTCAAACAGATAAGAAGGTGCTGATTCAATAATTATATTGAAACATGTACATGCATACGACTTTTTACATCACTAAAGTTTTTTACATTTGTAATAGGCATTCACCCCTCAGACTTTGCCAGTTCGTGCCAGTGAGCGTTTTGGAGTCTACAGAAGATCGGTGCCAGAAAAAAAATGTTTGTTCTAAAAATTTGTCATAGTTTATTCTCATCTGTGAATTAGCAAAAAAAATTGTTGTTCTGTCACGTAAAATGGAAGATTGTGAAAACTGCTTAGTAACTAGTAAGTAAAATTAAGTGTTCCTAAGCCTCAGATTCTAAAACAGTTAACATAGATAAATAGATAAAACCAAACTCTGGAAATCATGACACTAATTAGTATAAATGTAGTGTGGAGAGAAAAACTGAACATACATGCACACTCACACATGCATACACACACACACACACACACCCCTCTCTCTCTCTCTCTCTCTTTCACACACACACACACACACACACACACACACACACACACACACACACACACACACTTTTGAATAGTTCGTTCAGAATTGAATGACAAACAGTATAGTCTGTTTTCTGATACCAATATTATAAAATGGCAGGGACTAGGCACATCTCCTCATAATCATATGCACTTCATGTGTAGAACTAAAAGAAGTCAGAAGCCATGTGCAAATACACACACATGCATTCGTACCCATACACAGGTTCTCTCTCTATCTCTCTCTCCCTCTCTCTCTTGGTCGCACATAGTCTTTTACATGTATTCACTCACAGAACACACACAGACATGCACAAAGATATGCATACACAAATACATATATATGCATGCATGTGCTCACACACACATGTGCACGCACACACGCAGGCACAGACACACACACACACACACACACACACACACATACACACACACACACACACACACACACACACACACACCACATGCAGTTCTTATGTAAACGTCACTCAGTAGGGTGTTCCAAGATATGTTTGACAAAAAAAAATTTCAGAAAAAAAAAAAAACAAAGCAAACAAAACAAAGCAAACCAAAAAAAAACAAACAGTATTTTCTACAGGATTTCCCATCATTATAAAACATGAAGCCTTACAACCCACCATCCTTCCGCAGTGCAAAGTACTACATTCATACTATCTTATCTGCTAAGGAGATTTGAAAGAAAATTTGTTAAAATGTATTTGAAAGCAATGAGCTCAAGGGCAAATGAAACGAACTGCAGCGTTACCGGAACACGACGAAAAAGCGGAAGAGCACACAAAACAAAGTGTGAAGTAACGCAGTTTTAATGCACGACACAAAACAAGACAAGAAATTTTCGGCAATAAGCCTTCCTCAGCGACAAAACAGTAAAAACAGTGCAAACATTAACATGCACAATACTCCCCTTGCGAAGCCAAAGTGGTGAATGAACTCGTTATTTTGCAATGTGAAATTGGTGCTATTGAGCTTTTTTTTTTTTTTTTTTTTTTTTTAATCCCATCTTCTATCATGCCTTCCACTTCTTACCACTAGAGTCATAATATTTTTTCCTTTTTTTTTTTTTTGTTTTTGTGATCGTCATGATGTTGGCATGCTTGTTGAAATAACATTCATTCTAAAAGGAATCATGCAGCTTTATTGTATCAGTCAGGAAGGGCAGTGGGGAGAATGCAGACCTCAGCCAAGGTTTAACAGATCCTGGATCTGCCATTGGATCCAGATCCACATGATCACCAAAGTGTAATGGGTTTATGCTTGGGTTGCATACCACCTTCCCACCCAGTTTTTTATTTTTAAAAAAAAGAAAAAAAATGAAGAAGATGAAGAAGAAGAAGAAGAAAATTAGTTGGGTGGCTTTTATGCACTCTTCCCCAAAAAATCATGGATACCTCTTTTGATCCAGATTGTTACCAGCAAGTGTCAGGTCTGTTCTGGTGCTGTGTTCATTCTTTCCATCAAGTTTAATGAAAATCAGTTCATTAGAGTTTTTTTGTTGTTTGTGTGTGTGTGGTTTTTTTTTTTTTTTTTTTTTTTTTTTTTTGCTGTAGACATTAAACACTTTACTGTAGACATTAAACACTTTACTGCAGACTCCATGAAAACTCTGGTCAGAGATGTTCCACCAGATGTGATTCTTCAAGTTCCTGAAAGAGAGGTGTTTTTGTTTTGTTTTGTTTTGTTGTGTGTGTTTTTTTTGTTTGTTTGTTTGTTTTTTCCTTTCACATTTGATCTAGGTTTCAGTTTCAATTTGGTCAAGGTGTCACTGCGTGCAGACTAGTCCATATACGCTACACCACTTCCACTTAGTTTTTGAGACCACACTGCACATGATTTGAAGCTGATGGATAAATGAATTAACAACAAAGATCAGAGAATTGAAGAAGAGGGTCTTGTGGCTACGACTTAGCAGATGTCTGACCTATGCATTAGTCCAATGTGCCTACCTAACATTGGTTATGTCTTTTTTTTGTATGATTTTACAAAAGAAAGACTTAAATGCGATGTTTGCATGTTTAAAAATTCTTTTTTTTGAGAAAGTTGTTTTTTTTTGTTCTTTTTTTCTGAAAGCAGCTGTGCATGGAACTGATTTTGTTGACATTACACTACAGCCCTGGTATGGCCCCTGGTGGTTTGTTGGGCTGTAAACTGAATCAAATCGCAGTATTTTTATGTAAACCTGCTAAAACCTGATACTGGATCCATCCTTTGATTGTGATCTGCACCATGGATTAGCACTAGATTTATTGATTCATTGGTTTGTTTTGGGTCACATTCCATTTTTCCAACAAAGGTTCTTCAAATTCAGTACTGTGGTTTTCGAGCAGTCTTGCTGACAAACAATCAAACAAGCCAAACTTTGCTAACACACACACACACACACACACACACACCCATCCCCCCCCCGCCCGTTCTACCTCACCTCACCACCCACAATTTTTTTCGTAAACATTTTGGGTCTCAAATTCAGTCATGTTGATTAACTTTGTTCCCATTGTTGTTCTTGTGGCTGCTTTGTAGAAAATCAGGAAAATATGCAAAGCATTGCAACAGTTTCTGAAAGTTGTACATGCTGTTTGTAAGAAAGAAAAAAAAATGTTCACACACACACTCCCTCTCTCTCTCTCTCACACACACACACACACACACACACACTCTCTCTCTCTCTCTCTCTCTCTCTCTCTCTCTCTCTCTCACACACACACACACACACACACACACACACACACACACACACACACACACACACACACACACACACACACTCACTGTGACTGACTCACACAACACTCTAACTTTCAGTGAATATCTCCTGTTAATTTTTCAGTGCCAACTTGTCTCTTGTGGAGGCTGGGGCATGCAAGGAGAGTGGTGGAGGGCAGGATGGACAACTGATGGTCCAGCTGAGGGAACTGCTGAACGACTGCTCACATGTCCAGCAGTCCATTATGAACCTTGACCGGCACAGCAGTGCTTCTGGACCGCCAGTGGACAGTGACCCATCCTCATCGGCCTCCTTCAGTCCATCTCACGCGCAGCCAGTGAACTTCGCCTGTGCGGCTGACAGACAAGGGAATGGTGCGCTAGGGGAGATAACTGAACGGTTGAGTGCTCTGGGGCTGCAGAACTTTCCTCCCTTGACTCACTCGCTGTTCGGCCAGCGTTTATTGGAGCTGTTGCAGCGGTACGATATGTTGCGGCAGCAGATGAACTTTGGTGTCTAGTACTGTTTTCAGTGGTGGTTTTGTGTGAGTGTGTGTGTGTGTGTGTGACTGCGTCAGTGTGTGTGTGTGTGCGTGTGTGTGTATGTGTTACTCTGTGTGTGTGTGTGAGTGTGTGTAAGTGTGTGTGTGTTAGTGTGTATGTCTTTTGTGTGTGTGTGTGTGTGAGTGTGTGTTTTTTTTGTCTTCACATTAAAAGTGATATCAGACTAATTGAGTGTGTGTGAGTGTGCGTGCACGCATGCGCGTGTGTGTGTGTGTGTGTGTGTGTGTGTGTGTGTGTGTGTGTGAACATGTGCATGCCTGTATGATTCAATTGCAATAACATACAAAGCAACCCCTCCCCGCAGCCTGGGTAAACATTATTAAAGTGAAAAAAAAATCCAATTAAACAATATGTAAAGCTATAAGGAGAGCATCCAATGGACCACTTTGTCAGTTCTTGAGCACCGTCAATCATATTTGGATAGGTAGTTTCGATGCAGGTCAATTGATGTGTAGAAGGACGAACGGTTAACCAATAAAAAAAAAAGAATGTTAAACAATTTAAAAATAAATACCAACTGAACTATGTGACAAACTTTTGCAAATTGTGTAAAGATAAAACCAGTCATTTGATACTCTAGATAGAGACAGGGAACCGGATCCATCAGATGAAGTATCGTCACCAGTTTTTGCTAATAACCTCCTTTGCTCTTGGACAGTAGATTCATAGATGTTCAACTCCAACTCTTTCTCCACACATACATATAACATTTTTGCTGAATTTTGTTCTAAGTGAAATCAAACACATTCTGTGCAGTAAGCTTTGTATTTCTCTAGGTATGGAGGCAAGGTCGGGTCTTGATGAGGCCAATAGATTTTTTTTCCAGAATTGGGTTTAATACAGTTGTGGTAGCAGTTAATTTCTGAGTTCTCTAATACATTTCTAAAAAAAAATTTTCTGGACGCTTCGTTTATTAAAATATAGTATTCACTTAAATCTAAGGGAATGTCAAGTGGTATTGATCCTTCGACATTTCGGGCTGCCTTTCTTGCAGCCTGATCGACCCTCTCATTTGCTGAAACTCCACAATGACAAGGTACCCAGCAAAATGCAACTGTAATGCATTTAACTGACAGAAGATGTATGACATGGTTTATTTGTGTGTATATGTATATATTTGAGTGTGTGTGTCTGTCTGTGTGTGAGTGTGTGTGTGTGTGTGTAAATGTGTGTGTGTGAGTGTGTGTATGTGTGTGTGTATCAAACTCTTAGCGAAATGTGAGGCAGGAGAATCCTGTCAGCCACTAACCTCAGAATGGGAAAAAAGATGGCATTCCTGTCGGTTTGGACTCTGATCAGCAATTATCCATCCTTGTTCGTGATCTGACCATTTCAGAATGATGTGTGCATCACTTATGACTGCCACGGGTGAGTGTATGTGTTGAGGTGGATGGGGGAAGAGGATGGGTGTAGGAAGGGGAGTCTATGCCAATATGTCAACATTCTTGTCATTTATTTAATGCAAGTAACATATTCACACTATGTCTGTTCTCCAAATAATACTTTTTTTAATCAGGGTTTTTTCTTTTTTTTTTTTTTGGGGGGGGGGGGGGGGGGGGGGGGGGGGGGGGGGGGGGGGGGGGGAGTGGGGAGTTTTTTTGTACATGTTAATTTCCAAACACATGCTAATGACAGACAGAAGGTGAATTTGGACTGGAATATATGTAATATTTTTAATTTTATGTATGGAAATTAGATGGTTGTAATAATATTGTACAGTCCATTACTGATTTCCGTTCAGGCTTAATGGCAAGACGCTCAGCTTTTCCAATGTGCGTATTAACTGTCAAAGTCCAAACCACAGTGCCAGTTAAAGGGTTGCCAATCATTTGTATCGCTACTTTTTGTTGTTGTTGTAATTTTTGCAAATTGACTGTTGTCAAAGAAAAACTTTTAACAGTCTCATTTATTTATTACCTCTGTCCTCATAAATCGATACATATTTTACAAAATGAACTTTAGTCAAAGACAAACTTTTCTTTTAACTGTATCGTTTTCTTTAACCTCAGTAGATCGATACTTATAGATGAATTTTTTTCCTAACGGGCACTGTTTCACAAATTCTCTCCCTTGCTGATGCATATTTTTGAAAAAATTTATTTCATGCTTATAAACATAAATTTGATACCATATTGTGTGTGTGTGTGTGTGTGTGTGTGTGTGTGTGTGTGTGTGTGTGTGTGTGTCTTCATTTCTTAAGGTAAGAGATATGGAAGGTGTAGCAGTTTTCATGGAGTCTGCTGTAGAAAATGTGTTTGTGTGATATGCAAGTCCCAACATTCCTTAATAAATTATGTTTCATAGTGAGTGGAACATTGAATGGAATGTAACACAGAGCTTCTTTCCTCTTTAAAAAAGATACAATTTATTGGGAAAAAAAAAAAAAACAGAATGCATGTAATCAGTTCACAAAACTGTTTCCCCCATGGAGGGACCTCTGGTGGTTGTTGCAATATTGCTTAGAATGTACAAAAAATGAATGAACAAATAAATCAAAGTGTTGTTATCCATCTGCATGTTCCAGTCCTTATCATTTTGAGTACACCTTATGTCCACTTTTTTGTTGCTGTTGTTGTTTACCTTCGTGTAGATGTGCATGTTTTTTTTTTTTTTTTCTTGTCTCATTCCCAAGCTCTTAAATAAAACCAGTCATTACATGCTTATCTAGTTGTTTTTTTTTTCTAATTCATTGCCATCATGCACTCCGATGTACTTCACTAGGACTAGTGGTGTCCAATATAAACCCAACTGATATCAATAAGCGAGTCAGTAGGCCTCTCAGTTTTCCTGTCTCTCCCTTTCCCCATCTTCCTACTTTTCATCCACCACCTCAACTCTTCTTTCTCTGTCTCTAAATTCTCTCACTCGCACTCCTTCTCTCTCTCAGTATGTGTGGGTGCACACGTGCCTCTGGATAACTATATATATATATATATATGTATGTATGTATGTATATGTATATATCTCTGTGTGTGTGTGTGTGCCTTTGAATAGCGGAGAAGGGACGAGAGAGGAAGTATGTGTGCATCTCGGCAACAGGGCCATCACAAACAGTAAGGGTGAGTCATCAAGACTGCACACATGCACCGTTTTCTAGTTCTGCGTGAGCTGTCCCTTAACAGGGCCTCAAATACCCAGTACCGTCTGAGTCAAACATGCAAACATTGTGTGCTGCTGACGGGATGGGTAAGCATGTGACTCAACAAACCAACCCCAAGCAAATGTAGAACCAAGAGAGGACCAGATGCCTTTTGCAAGTACTTGAATTTCACATTCGTTGAGTCTCTTCCGAGCGTTTTCGTCTTCAGGTAGTTGATCTCAGCATGCAAGCAAACTCTCACACCAGCATGCACACATTGCGCGTTCTCACACTAACCAGAACAAAAAAAAAAAATTCTTGAAAATTCTGAAATAAGCAGTGAGCCAAATGGAACAAAAAAACTGAAGAGAATTTGTGCATCCTACAGAGAGTGCATGATCAGTCTTGGCCATAAGATTCCACATGTGTTGTGATGGATGATGAAGATGCAATACCTGGGGTCCACCCTCAGCTTTGAGTCACACATTCACTTGCTCATGTATTATGTCATCATGTTTTCAATGCTGTTTGTTTTAGAAGTTCACCTTGGTTGGATGTGAAGTGGTCAAAATATGCGAAGTTTTTTTTCGAAATCTTGAAGTTCTTAGATACTAGTGTAACTTACGGTGTGGGAAATGGCCGTAAAACGTGGCCACACACACCACAATTAAGATTTTGCTCTAAACCACTACATGACCCATGTAAGCATTTTGAGGCCTAGCGTAAGTCTGCACCAACATTTGATATTAAACGGATAACTGAACAAAAGAACAAACCACACCCAATTACGTCTTTTTTTTTCATCAATTTCTATCGATGACATGATTCACAGTCTTCATATACACGACCTACCCCTTTGTTGACGTCACATTTCAGACCTCACTCACTCGTGGTCCTACGTTTTGCGCCAGATGGTTCTTCCCCAATAGTCCCCATTCTCGCGATTTAATCTGTCCGCTTGCAATCACCTGGCATGTACCTTGATGGGCATGTGAAAGAAAAGGTATATCAACTTTCAGACGCAAAAAATTATAAAATAAAATTTAAAAAAAACATTCCGAAAAGAATCCAATTCTGTCTGTCTATAAATAGTCGATTCCCTTTGGCAAGGCCTTGAAGCATGAAGTTTTGGTGCGCACCTGTGCTTCTCGCACCTTCTTCCGGCGGCCTCGGAAAACTTTGCCGGGAACTATAATTAGTTGTTGGCTCGCGCAGGAACTTTGGCGAACGTATGAACAATTTTTTCTGTCATTTTTTGCAGCCTACAGCTTGGGGAAACACTCTCGTAGCAGTAATAATATATTTGCTTCCCGCCCTCCTGTTCTTAATACCACTGGGAAAAACTCATATCTTTCTCTCTAATCCTATGTTTTTTAACACATCAAGCCGTTAGCACTGGCGAAGTTATGGAAATGACTATGCCGAACGCGGGCTTGAAAATGTTAACGGTGCACGTTACCTAAAAGATACGTGTAATACGCTTGTGCTTGTGAATTGCGAAACAGAGTGGCGAACGTGCCATGCTGCGAAGTCGATCATTGTTGCTGTTGCCAGGCTGTCGTGCATTCTCGCCAACCACAGTGACATGAAACGGGGCGGGATGTGACCAGCAATGTGTAGGTCCACACACAGGACAAACCGGTTTGCAGCTCCACCCTCTGACGATCGCGTCTGCCCCCCCCCCATCCCCCCCCCCCCCCCCCCCCCCCCCCCCCCCCCACCCCGGACCTCTCCTCTCGTCTCTTCCGCTCGTTGTATAGCGACCGTCAGGTGAATGCCGACAGCTTTTGCTACCTACCGATCGACGGACCTTCACTACCTTCGGCCAATCACAAAGTCCGACACATACCGTGATATCTGTCAACAAAACAGATAGAAGAGAAAGACCAAAGTTTAGACGACTCAGTTGCTAAATCAGTTCCTTTCCAATTTGAAGTCCGCATCAGCTTGGGTTCAAATAAAGTACATGTCATCTTTATAGCCTAGAGAAAAGAATTTGTGATTTTTTTTACAGTCATGCACAGCCAAATTTATTCTCCACACTCACCATAGTAGAGTCTTCTGATTGGTAGGGAGATCCGCCGGGTTTTTTTTTTTGTTGTGTGTGTGTCAGTTTTAAGCCCTGACATGAGCGTGGACCCGCCACTCGCTTTACCGTCAGCAGGCTTCGTCTCGCCTCACGCAGTTAATTTGTCCTGCTCTCTCTCTCCTGACACACTCGGTGCACACCCTCACACTGTACCATGGCCCAGCAAAGGAAAGATGACTACGTGCAGCAGTGTCGTGCTTTTTTTCACAGCGCCGATCAGAGATGTAACGGTGACGGGCGTGTAAACAGGTTGGAATTGGGCAAAGAACTCAAAGAGCGGGGCTTTGGAATATCCGCCGAAGAGATTGTTGTGAGTTTTGATGATTTTTGTTTGTTTTTGTTCTACTACTCGAAAAAAAAATACTTGTGTCAATAACAGAGAAAGTAGGTAGCATTTTCTCCCACGATCAAATGGAAGTAGTAGCACTGGAGAAGTAGTAGTAGGAGGAGGGAGTAACTTCTTAATAGTCTTGGAATCGAGGTCTGGTCACATTAATAACGCAGATCTATCACTGCTACTTACTAGTCACAGTTGCGTATTGGGGGGGGGGGGGGGGGGGGGGGGGGGGGGGTTCCAGATGAATATTGAAACTGTCATTGCCTTGCCCAGATTTGATATTAGCATCAAGTTCATTCTAGTGGATCGTGTCCTCTCAATGGAGGACCATATAAAGCTACTGTGTAGGACCAATTATCCTGAGCACCGCAGAATCAGACAAATCCGTTTTTTTTTTTTTTCTTACCATCAATGCAATCAAGAAGCTCATGTCAGCATTTGTTTTGTCCAGACTGGACTATTGCAATTCTTTGTTGGTCTTCTAAACACGCTTCTGGACAAATTACAGAGGGCTCAGAATCATGCTGCGCACATAGTCCTCAGAAAACTTGCAAATTTGACCATGCAAAGCCTCTCTTGAGGGAGCTGCACTGGCTTTTTGTCCGAGCTTGTATTGAACACAAAATCGCCACCCCTTGTTTTCGAAGCCACCACGATCTTGCCCCTTTCTGCCTTTCAAACCTAGTTAAACTACACACACCATCAAGATCGTTACGTTCCTCGGAAGCCGGTCATTTAACTATTCCCCGTGTTCGGCTGGAGACATATGGCAAACGTTCCTTTTCTTTCGCTGGCACCACTGTTTTTAATTCTTTACCTCTCTCACTTTGCAACGAACAAATTCTGAACGCTTTTAAGTCAGGCTTGAAAACCTTTTTTTATGCCATGCCTATCTTAATGATGATAGATTTTGTGCACTGCACTGTTAATCTGCTTTTATGTCTTATCCTGAATAGTGTGTGTGTGTGCGCGCGCGTGTGTGTGTGTATGTGTGTGTGTGTGTGTGAGTGTGCATGTATATAGTATGTCTTGGGTGTTTGTGTGTGCTGGAGAGAGGGGGGAGAGTGAGGGGGGAGACAATGTGGGGAAAGAATGTAGGGGGTGATTATGTTTATCTGCATGTATAATTCTATGTTTTTAAATGTATGTTGGTCTTATGATGTTATAGTTTATATGCCTTAATATTATGTTTCCTTTCTTCTCTTCATTCTTAAACGTTCGGCTTTTACATTGTAATGGCGCCTGGAGCCTCACGAGGGATAGTCCTTATCACTTTTTTCCTAAATGAATTAAATTATCATTATTATTATTTATAAACCACTCTGTCAGAAAAAGAAAAAATTCATTTGTCAGATGGCGCGGACGCGAACCACATATGGTAGCTTCTAACCACTGTAATATTCATTTACCTAGTACACACGTAGAGGAGGGGCACGCAGAACAAATGATTTAGAGTACTGTGAAATGAGATGGCGGATGGTAAAGACCTTAACGTTTGGTCTCTGTCCCAGGATTGGCGCTATGTAAGTACTTTTAGTTAGAATTCTTACCAACTATAGGTAGTTCAAAGCTCGCCAGTGTGCCCCTTTTTTAACCTGGCTAGTCCATGCAGCAATAGCAGCAGAAGAAATTGATAAATACACATCAGTATATTTTCAAGATTTGTTCAGCCATGCACCTTGAGCACAGACGCGTAAGGATACAGGTAATCTGTGGCTGGGGTTGATGTGAAAGAAAATCTTCTTGCCTTTTATTTTTCCTTTAACGGAGATGTTTATTAAGAATTAACTTGGATCTGCATCCGATGTAAAGTTAAGGTTCTCCGGGTGGTTAAGGGCTGTATTCAGTCAGCGCGACCATAAAGTTACCCATGGGTTTATGCAAGAGCAAGGTCGGTTAATGAAATAGGTATGGTTGATTTACCAAAAGCAAACCCAAAACGGGCTTTGACTGGTTAGTAAACCCTTGGTTCAGTTCTTGGTTAGTCCAGTTCAAGCGTGCACACCACACACACACGCAGCACGCACGCACGCACGCACGCACGCACACACACACACACACACACACACACACTCAAACATTGAGAAAGAGAGAAACACACACACTTGTCAAACTATCGTTCTCGG
>JADBJO010007870.1:0-25000 GCA_016801955.1 Conus betulinus
AAAATGTTAATCTGTGTGTGTGCGCGCGCGCGCGCGTTTGTGTGTTGAAATGGAGTAACCTACTGAGTGCGCTTACAACAGGTAAAAACCCCAGAAAGGGTTTTCCCCCCCCGGCATATTTTTTTCTGTCGGAAATATTTCAAATAATCTACATCTTCTAAACAGTTGGTTCAGAAAATAGACATCTACATTTCACAGTACAGTTGAGAGGGGAACCCTGGAAAAAGAAAGTCCACTTAGTCGCCGTAGAACATGCTCGTTTCGCTCAAATGAAGGGCTTCAGTATCAAAATGGTGTACATCAACTATGCATTTGTTTTCGTCAATTAAACCGTTCATAAAATGCATTAAAAAATCGATAAGCTTGAATATGAGTTGTGTGTGTATGAATGAAGTATGTATGAAGAGAGAGAGAGAGAGAGAGAGAGAGAGAGAGAGAGAGAGAGAGAGAAGGAGTTTCCATCCCTCCACGTCTCTTGTCCTTATTCTTCTCCATCAACACTCCTATCCTCCCCCCCCCCCCCTAGCCCCTCTCTGTCAGCCTCTCCCTCCATCTATCTTCCCTCCCCCCGCCATCTCTGCGTGTCAATGTTTCACTCACCTCGTCTGTAGTTTTGGGATTCAGCTGGAACAGAAAGAACAACACACAATTAATCTCATGTTAATCAGACACTGATGTTGATAGTAGTAGCATCAATCTCATCAAGAACACAGAATTCGTCTCATGTTCATCGGACACAGAAGATGATGACGATGATGATGATGATCAATGACACAACAGAAAGAACAACACACAATTAATCTCATGTTAATCAGACACTGATGATAGTAGTAGCATCAATCACATCAAGAACACAGAATTCGTCTTATGTTCATCGGACACAGATGATGATGATGATGATGATGATGATGATCAATGACACAACGCTGAGCTCATCTCGTGAATCCGATACAAATGTTGACAAGTCACAGAAACATCACGGAGTTCATCTTGTGTTAATCAGTCACGGATATCAATAACGATAGCAGAAAGAACACAGAATCCATGTCAGAGTAACATGCTATAGATGTTTTGTGGTAATAACAATTTATAAAAAAAACAAACACAAACAACAAAATCTCGCATCAATAGGCACCCTGATGTTCGCAACATGAACAGAAACGATACAGAATGCATCTACCGCCTCATCTTTTTTTTTTTTAACAATGACAAACCAGCACAGAATTCATCTCATATTATTCAACGCCCTAATCTTTATAACAGGAACAGACAGGCTCGTATCCGTTAGCCCCTTAATCTTTATAATAGTAAAGGGGATCCTCATTTCAATCAGACACAGGATGTTTGTCACTGCAACTACAATATAGTGGTGATACACTGATGAGCGTTAGTTGGTCTATCTAATTGAGTGTCACTGTTGTATCTTGTCTCAAACCATGTCTGATTTTTTTTTTTTGATGTTGTGGCAGGAAACGTTACAAAACCACCATCAGCAAGCGTAAAACGTAGTAACTGTAGTGGTAATAGTAAAGGTGGTGGTGGCGGTGGTGGTGGCAGTTATGACAACGGCAAAAACGAAACCAAAAAGAACAACAACGACACTACTACTACGAATGATGATGGGATGGAGATGAAAGTAATACTAGATAATGCTCATGATAATGATGGTGAAAATGATAATATATGAGAAGAAAGAAGAAGAAGAAGAAGAAGAAGAGGAGGAGGAGGAGGAGGAGGAAGAAGAAGAAGAAGAAGAAGAAGAAGAAGAAGAAGAAGAAAGAAGACTAAGAACAATATCAACAGCAGCTCCACTTCTTTATCTGCTACAGCTGCTGCCACTGGCAATACTACAAGAGCTGATTCATTCAGATAGTATGCGCACACATCAACCAAACCCAAGAATCCCATCATCCGAAGCTAAGCAAGACTGCGCGAGTTGCGATAAACAAATACGATGATGCAATAAGAGTACACGGCACATACCACTACATGGCTTATGTGACACCCGTCTGATCAGTCTGTCGGACTGTGCCACAGACCGCTCGTCCCACTGTGTGGGCCACAGTGTCCTGTGTGCGGTCTTCACAGTGATGACCAATACTGCGTCACCTACAATCTGACACACTGCAAGAGAGACGATACTCGAACAGACTGAGAGTCTGTCTCTCTTGAAGAGTGTCTGTGTGCTCTCATGCGTGTTCGTGTGTACATGTGTACGTGTCGGTTACGAAACGAGCAACAGAACAGAACGTTATGAACATATAAAATAGTACAGAGGTGGTGAGAAGATGACGGGGTCTCACACACGCGCACACACACACACATGCGCGAGTGCTGCGAGTGTGCGTGCGCACGCGCGTGTGTGTGTTTGAGATAATGCACATGTGCGAAGCCGTCTCTGATGTGGATTCTTTAGCAGATTTTGACCATCTTTTTTCTGTTATTTTTCATGGCTGTTGTCAGCATGGCTTAAAATCGTCACGGTGGCAGTTTGAACGGAGGAATTTCCTAACAAAGGTGCCTTATTGACACACATATCTGTAGCTTGCTCAATGGTGTGGTGAACTGCCTTGTACGTTTATCTCTCACTTCCCTCCTCCCTTCACCCCCCCCCCCCCCTGTTGCCCTTCACCTTCCTACCCAGACCAGAGCGATAAGCAAAGAACACACCGCACCGCACTCCTTCGGTCCCCCTGGGAAGTTAATCCCTCCCACGACAGACGCTGAAGATGAATGACAATACAAACGGTCCCACACAGTCGCGTCACTACACCTGTTGATGCCAGCGCGCTGGACAAGGCATAGCTTGCAACGGTACCTCTGTCAAAATACCCTTCGGTGTAAACGACGATTTGATTGGCCGGTGACGGCCTTGCCTTCGCAAAATGGGCGCCGACTAAGCAGAGATTGATTGTCGAAAGAACGACAGTACTGCGGGAAATGAGTGTTGAGTCATCTTTGGGTACTGAAGGTTCATGACCTCTGGGTGATGTGTTTGTTAGGGGCAGTTACGGAACTGGGACTAGTCTTGGACTGGAAGGGAGAGGAGGAGATACGTTAAGGTGATGTTGCTTATAGCCCAGCCGACCGCAGAGGGCCATATCAGTGCTGTCACCACGTTAAAGTTAACAAGTCAGTTAATAAAAAAAAAAACCCAACTCATTCACACAACCCTTTTAAACGCACCTTCTAAAACACGCCGGAAATTTTGTTAAAAAAGTAATCTTTCCTACGTAAAATCTTAGAAAAATTGAAGAAGGATGAAAAGGGCAATGCTTCGTTTCCTGACAGAGCAGATGGGTGCTGGACAAAAAAAAAAACAACAAAAACAAACAACGGCAGTGATTCTTCCTTATTATACAGCCCCAACCTGCCATCGACTGTCGTCTCAATTCTTGTCTTCGCTCCATTAGTCGAAATGTTGTTGAAGCACCTTGTCAACTTTCCACTTGTTTTTGAGGTCTCGAAGCTAACGCGAACTGTGAAAAAAAGAGCATTTCTCCACGCTTCTGATTCGATCTTTTCGCAAGTAATCATCCACAGAAAGGCTCTGACATTGTGAACATGTACAGCGCAGTCCCAGGAAACTGCCACTCTGATTTTGCTTCTGACATATTTAAATTGTTATTCAACGCCACATTTTGCTAAACAAATAGGCTGTGTAGACAACAACAGACAGACTAACATCCCCGAAAGAACTCTCGCAAAACGTAGTTATTATCAGTGGTTCTCGAACGTCATTTACAATTCCACTTGAGAGAGAGAGAGAGAGAGAGAGAGAGAGAGAGAGAGGTGTCCTGCGATGTGATTTGCGTACGTTTATTTTTCGTGACATACATGAGTCGGCAATTTGAACTTAACGATTCTTGTAGGTTACCATGGTCATCCAGCTTTGACGTCGCTGGCACCTCGCTCCGCGTGCAAGACAAGACATTGAGGCCGATCCTCATCCCGTTCATTCCAACCATTTTCGTCATCATTCTCACGGGTTTGCCAGTTCTTCATCTCGCCTGCCACCCACACCCAGTCGACTGAAGAGCCCGAGCTGGTTGTCTGATGACAGGGACGACTGCCTGTCCATCATCTAATGACCATAACACTCCCAAACTCTCTGCTCCGAGACGACTGTTAACGTGAGGGCGTTTCCCTGATGAACAAGTTCTTCCATCCTTAGTCACCGCTTGACAGGTAGTGTGGGAATCACTCTGGACAGTTCTTGCCTAATTTTGCATTTGTGGTCATGGATGCCGTTAACGCAATGGTAGTTACATCCATAAAAGTGAATATTCCGAGAAGGTCACGGATACAAGAACAGATAAGTGGCTGCACTTTTTTTTAACAAAGCAAACGGCGCGTCTACTTTCATTTTTCTTTAAAAATCCAAAGCGTGGCATCAGGTGTAAGCAGTGCCTGTATTGGTGAAGTTTTTGATGAACCACATGTCAGCAAATTTACAGACAGAGTAAACAACACACACCTCCCAGCATCTCTCTCTCTCTCTCTGTGTGTGAAAGAGCTCAAGAATGTCAGTCTCTCTCTCTCTCTCTCTCTCTCTCGTACACACTTTTGCTCTCACATTTTCGCGCTCTCTTTTTCTCTTTGTCTCTCTCTCTCTCTCTCTCTCTCTCACACACACACACACACACACACACACACACACACACACGCACACACACACATGCACACACACACACGCACACGCACACACACAAAGTCGACAAGGGGTCAGACAAAGGATGATGAAACGCACTCTCCAGAATAGGCCAGTCAAACCAACACTTTCAGACATCACCACATCTCGTAGACAAGGCATTCCCACTGACATATACAGGTCAAAGACGTCTCTGCTTGCTCACGAACTCGAGGAAAATCTCCACAGATGAAACCCACTGAAGACAGAGGAAGCATCGTTGGCACCTCGCTCCGCGTGCAAGACCAAACATTGAGACCAATCCTTATCCAGTTCATTCCCACCGTTTGCCAGCACTTCACCTCGTCTGACACTCACACCCAGTCGACTGAAGACCCCCAAACTGGTCGTCTGCTGATAGGGGACGACTGCCTATTCATCATCTAAGGACCATAAACCCCCCAAACTCTCCGCCCCGAGACGGTTGTTGATGTAAGGGCGTTTCCCTGATGAACAGCTCTTCCGTCCTTAGCCAATGCTTGACAGGTGGTGTGGGAACTGCTTTGGATAATGCATTGCCTAATCTTTAATTTCTGGTCGTGCATGCCATCATCACGATCGCAGTTACAGCCGTGAAAGAGAGTATTGCAAGAAAACGAGAGATACAAGAACAGACGAGTGGCTGCAGATTTTCTGAACAAAGCTAACAGCGTCTAATTTTGGTTTTCCTAAAACGCCAAAGCTTGGCGTCACGCGTAAGCAGTGCGTATGTTGTGAAAGTCTTTGATGTAAACACATGTCAGCAAATATACAGAGTATATCAACACTCTTCCCAGCATCTCTATCTCGCTCTCTCACTCTGTGAAAGAGCTTAAGAATGGCCGTCTCTCTCTCACACACATACTTTTGCTCTCACACATTTTCGCTCTCTCTCTCTCTCTCTCTCTTTCTGTCTGTCTCTCTCTCACGCGCGCGCGCGTGCGCGCGCGTTCGCACACACACACACACACACACACACACACACACACACACACACACACACACACACACAAACACACACTCACACACACACACACACATACACACACACACACACCCAGAGTCGAGAAAGGGTCAGACACAGAATGATAAAAAGCACTCTCCAAATCGGTCAGTCAAACCAACCCTTTCAGACATCATCACATCTCGCAGACAGGCATCCCCCAACAACAATACACAGGTCAGAAGACGTTTCTGCTCGCTCCATAACTCAGGATTATCTCCGCTCCATAACTCAGGGATATCCCCACAGATGAAACCCACCGAGGCAGAGGAACTGTCGCTGGCACCTCCCTCCGCGTGCAAGACCAGACACTGACGCCGATCCATATCCCATTCATTCCAACTGTTTTCCTCATCTTTCTCACGGGTTTGCCAGCTCTTTGCCTCACCGGCCCACCCACACCCAGTCGACTGAAGACCCCAAACTGGTTGTCTGCTGACAGGGACGACTGCCTGTCCATCATCTAATGACCATAAAACTCCCAAACTCTCCGCTCAGAGACGGTTTTTGACATGAGCGCGTTTCCCTGATGAACAAGCTTCTCCATCCTTAGCCACCGCTTGACAGGTAGTGTGGGAATCGCCTTGGATAAGTTCTTGCCTAATTTTGCATTTGTGGTCGAGGATGCCATTCACGCAATGGTAGTTACATCCATCAAAGTGAGGATTCTGAGAAAGTCACGGATACAAGAACAAATAAGCGGCTGCAGTTCTTCCAACAAAGCAAACAGTGTCTGCTTTCATTTTTCTTTAAAAATCCAAAGCTTGGCATCAGGTGTATGCAGTGCCTGTATTGTTAAAGTCTTTGATGTAAACACATGTCAGCAAATATACAGACAGAGAGTAAACCAACACACTCCCAGCATCTCTCTCTCTCTCTCTCTCTCTCTCTCTCTCTCACACACACACTTTTGCTCTCACACATTTTCACTCTCTCTTTATCTTTGTCACACACACACACACACACACACACACACACACACACACACACACACACACACACACACAAAGTCGACATGGGGTCAGACAAAGGACGATGAAATGCACACTCCAGAATCGGCCAGTCAAGCCAACCCTTTCAGACATCATCACATCTCGTAGACAAGGCATTCCCACTGACATATACAGGTCAAAGATGTTTATGTTTGCTCACGAACTCAAGGAAAATCTCCACAGATGAAACCCTCTGCCCATCGTTGGCACCTCGCTCTGTGTGAGAGACCAGACATTGAGACCAATCTTTATGCCATTCATTCCAACAATTTTTGTCATCTTTCTCACGGGTTTGCCAGTTCTTCACCTCGCCTGTCACCCACACCCAGTCGACTGAAGAGCCCAAACTGGTCGTCTGCTGACAGGGACGACTGCCTGTCCACCATCTAAAGACCATAAAACTCCCAAACTCTCCGCTCCGAGATGGCTGTTGACGTGAGGGCATTTCTCTGACGAACAAGCTCTTCCGTCCTTAGCTACCGCGCGACAGGTGGTGTGGGAATCGCCTTGGATAATGCATTGCCTAATCTTTAATTTCTTGTCGTGGATACCATAATAGCAATAGTTGTTACAGCCGTGAAAATGAGTATTGCAAGAAAGGAAGAGATACAAAACAGATAAGTGGCTGCAGATTTTCCGAACAAAGCTAACAGCGTCTACTTTTGGTTTTCCTAAAACGCCAAAGCTTTGCGTGTAAGCAGTGCGTATATTGTGGAAGTCTTTGATGTACACACATGTCAACAAATATACAGAGTATATCACACACTCTTCCCAGCATCTCTCTCTCCCTCTCTCATTTTCTCTATGAAAGAGCTTAAGAATGGCCGTCCCTCTCGCACGCATACTTTCGCTCTAACACACATTTTCGCTCTCTCTCTCTCTCTTTCTCTCCGTCTCTCTCTCTCTCTCTCTCTCACGCACACACACACACACACACACACACACACACACACACAGAGTCGAGAAAGGGTCAGACACAGGATGATAAACGCGCTCTCCACATCGCCCAGTCAAACCAACCCTTTCAGACATCATCACATCTCGCTGACTGACATTTCCACCGACATACACAGGTCAGAAGACGTTTCTGCCCGCTCCATAACTCAGGGGTATCTCCGCTCCATAACTCAGCGATATCTCCACAGATGAAACCCGCTGAGGCAGAGGAACTGTCGCTGGCACCTCACTCCGCGTACAAGACCAGACACTGACGCCGATCCATATCCCATTCATTCCAACTGTTTTCCTCATCTTTCTCACGGGTTTGCCATCTCTTTGCCTCACCGGCCACCCTCACCCAGTCGACTGAAGACCCCAAACTGGTCGTCTGCTGACAGGGACGACTGCCTGTCATCATCTTATGACCATAAAACTCCCAAACTCTCCGCTCCGAGACGGTTTTGACGTGAGTGCGTTTCCCTGATGAACAAGCTTCTCCATCCTTAGCCCAATGCTTGACAGGTAGCGTGGGAATCGCCTTGGACATTTCATTGCTTTTTTCATTACTGGCCGTGGATGCAATTATCACAACAGTTGTCACATTCATAGAAGTGAGTTAGCATTCCAAGAAGGCGAAGGATATAAGAACAGACACGTTGCTGCAGTTTCTCAAACAAAACTAACAGCGTCTGCTTTTGGTTTTCTTAAACGCCAAAGCTTGGCGTCTCGTACAAGCAATTGTGAAATTCTTTGATGTAAGCACATGTCAACAAATAAACAGGAGGCTGAACTCACATTCTTCCCAGCATCTCTCTCTCTCTCTCTCTCTCTCTGAGTCTGTCTGTCTGTGTCTCTGTAAAAGAGCTTAAGAATGGCCATTTACGTTAGCATGGTGGTCTATGACCAGGAGGTTGTGAATAAGAGAGGCAAGACTGAATTCTCTGGAAACTCGACCAGAAAAAAGTAATATAGTATTCGAAAAAGAGTTCTGTGGATATTTTTTTTTCCTGTGGACGAAAGTTTCAACACTTTTAGAATCCAGCCCTTACAAACAAAGGAATGGCGCTAAACTTTAAAACCAAAGCTCTTTCATTATTCCACTGACTACGAACAGAAACTGTTCTGTTGCTCTCCTGGCTGGCTCCCTTTCGGTGCCAAAAGCACCACGTCATCCACTACGTCGACAAACTGTGATGTAACGGGAGACTATTCATTTACATGCAGAAAATTAGATCAATGAACATTAAAAGGCATTTCTTTAAACGATGGAACAAGAGCAAAGTTTTGCAGAGGACACTTCAACTCTTCAACTTTTAGCTTTTGGTCTCTGGAACATTAAGCTTGTTCTGGATATCCAAAATAGTCTGGACAAAGTCTGATCTTCTTTTTGAACGCGCTAAAACAGAAAATTGTAGACATAAAACTTGACAGGTTTGATGAGGAAAAATATGCTGTCCTTGGTACACACAGAGTAAGTCCCTCATGAATAAAACACAAAGAGATCATGGCCGTCTGCTTTCAAACAAATGAAAAACTTTGAATACAAAATACATCTGTAGGCCTAGAAGGAGCGATGGGCGTATTACAAAGCAAGAGATAGATAAGCGGATCAAACGATCAGTTTTAGTCCCTGACCAGATGAAACCTTAATAAAAATCGAATGCTCCAGACTTCACCGCCAACATCGCCCGAGGAGGAAAAAAGCAGACGCGAGCAGACGCCAGATGTCTTCATCTGTCACGTTTTTAGGCCACGGCCGAGAAAGAAACTGACGCAAGAAGCCTATAATGTCGATGAATACATTTTTACTGGCGGACAACGTTGCTCCACCAGACGCCCAGCAATCTCTTCGCAGAACGGCGGGCTGTTTGTGGCCCGCACCACGCTGTCCAGTGGATGTCTGCATCAAGACAGCTGGGACCCTGGCATGGGCAGAACGTCTCCACAGACATCGTTTACTACACACTCCGCAGAGAAAATGGGAACGGTTCCGAATCTTCCGCAGATGACGAAGAGGGCTCTGCAAGACGCCACGGTATAAAACTACAAACAAACCTGCACCTAAAGGAGAGGCAGTACTCAAGAATTTCTCCAAGCGAGCACTTAGCAGATCCTGGACAAAAGCAACAAAAGGCGCATCAGGGACAACCTGACACGACACCAGGACAAACGTAAACAAACAAGAACTGTGGACTTTTTCTTACCAATAACCCAGGGAGCCGGTTATTCGTTTGCAGATGGATCGGGGGTCAGTGTGATCCCATCTTTAAAAGAGATTGGAACATTGTCCAGGCCCTCTATAATCCAGAGCAGTATGAAACTGCCCAGCAAAATCCTAATGACTCTGTAGTGACTATAAAGTAGTAATACTGATGATAGGAATACTGATAATAATAATGATTATGATAAAAATATTGAAAAAAAAATCAGAAAGAGGATTACTACCATTTTCGGTGATAATATGACAATAGCAGCTGTATTTGTCATATTATCATCACTAGCGGTTGTGTTGTCATATTATCACCAAAAATGGTAGTAATTCTCTACTATTTTTTCAACATTTTCATCATCATCATCATCATCATTATAGCTACCAGTATGAATATTATCATCGTTGCTGCTTCAACTCGCATCGTCTCCTTCCCGTCGGCCTCGTTTCCATTCAAAGTTTATCTTATGCTGAGTTCGGCAAAGATAAGTGCTTGTTCGTTCTTCATTTTCGTTGTCCTGAGTGTTGCATATCTTGCCTGAAGAAGACCTACGAGGTCGAAAACGCGTCGCGTTTTGTCTTGTGGTTCGTGTGTCCGCGTTTATCAGCGGGGTCATTATAATCACATTTTAAGATTTATTGAGATCTCCGCTCGCAGTCGCCTCACTGTAATTAATTGGCTCAAGCTATTTAAAAGTAAAGAGTCTATTGCAAAAGCCAAAATCGGAGAGAACCTACACACTCTGTACACAGACCCCAGAATCGAACCACTTTTCCCCAGAGCTGATCATTTCAGCGGACAGGCGTCGTAGAAGCACGGCGGAATGCTACAAACCCACCGCACCTAAGCGGTTTCCGGAACACGCCCCTCCTCCAGAGTCAGGCTTCCAGCCCAGTGCATCGAAGAAGTGTGGCACCTGTCTGCATGCGGACAGAACAACTTGTTTCCAGTCACTATGGGATAGCCGGACGTGGCATGCCAGCCTCTGAAGTACACCTCAACCCACCCTAGAACATCATCTGCAGACCTGCTTACCCTGAATTCGTGTACCTGTAATATCTGGGACAAAACTCACTGTAATTTGGAAGAAAAAAAAAACTGTAATCTTCATAATCGCAATACTTTCGCAACTTTTGAAGATATGGAAGAGCCGGCCGTTGCCGCGGTAAGACTGCTTCGTCGCCATCTTTGACAAGGTAAAAGGCGCAAGGCACGCTGAGAAATGTCTTTTTACTGCTTTTGACCGAAACGGTAGCAGACGAAACTTCGCGTTTAACAATTTTCTTTCTTTGATTTTTTTTCCCGTATTCCCGTAATTTCGATTACGGCAAACTCGTAAGGGTAAACAGGTCTGCATCTGTATCCTAACATGTAACATACACCCAGATGAAATAAATGTTAGATCTACTGTCAACCTCAATTAAAGGCGAGCCATGAATCTGACAGAAAACCGCACGAAGTGGAAACGAAACGAAACAGGCAGTTGCTCAACATGTCAAGAACAAAGCACATCCTGCCGGTGCCTGCGTCAGTGACCTCAGACTCCTTGCAACGGGAAGTGCAAACAGTCCAGAACATCTCCTGCGAAGGGAAGTTTGGTCGGAGGCCAACGTAGGATCCTTGGTGACAGGACCTAAAACCGCAGCTGACTTCCACACTGTACTTAGGACACCGAATCATCTTAGGCAGACAGAATTATGTCTAGGTAGTTTTCATGCCTCCTCCACCCCGAGTTTCCCACCACCACCTCCCAGCCTGCAGTAGTTTGGATGAATGAAATGTAGGTGTCTATATTCAGTTGTGAAATCGGCTAGAGACCAAGCTCTAAGCGCTTTACAATCAACACTCGTTCACACAACGGGCTGCCTACCTGGGTAGTGCCGACTGAAGAGCTGCCAGCTGGCGCTTCATTCAGTCGTTTCCCGTTTCATCCAGTCAATATCGTTCAATATCGACCTTACTTCCTTACTTCTTTCATTCTTTCCATTTCTCACTCAGGGTGCATGCTATGTGTAATGTGTCATCCATACCAACGGCCAAACTGGCCTACTCTTCCGAATGTTTGTGATGGGATTTTACGTGTGTGCAAGATGTTATGCGTGCGTTCACACACGGAACCTCGGTTTATAGTCTAATTCGAAGGACTGTATGGGGAAATGGAGTCAGAACCAATGTTACTCCGAGGGAAAAATCCCCCTGTACCGAAACGCCCCGGCGGAGGTTCGAACCCGCACCCCCAGAATCACCAAGATTACGAGTCAGGCGCTCTACCAGCTGAGCTATTCCGGCTCCCACTTGGACAATGTCCAGAGAAATAGTGACCACTAGGACAATGTAACAGTGAAATACGCTTGTTATAAAGTATTTGTTAACAAGTCGATTGGATTAACTGAGCGGGATGTTATTTCAGATTATCACTTGAGATCACGTGAAGGCTCTTAATGCCCATCATGCACAAGCACGAAGTAATCCAGAAAGCATCTTTCCCCCCTTGCTCGACCCTCTCTCTGTGTCTCATTTTAACACTCTCTTTATTACTTCAATTCCCTTATTTGTCCCCTTTCTCCGTCCTCTGTGTCTCTCCAATGTTAACCCCCTCGATTTCCTGCATCCGTCACTCCTGCCTTTTCTGCTCCCCCAACCATATCCTCCTACCCTTCCCTGCCCCCCCCCCCCCCCCCCCCCCCCCCCCCCCCCCCCCCCCCCCCCCCCCCCCCCCCCCCCCCCCCCCCCCCCCCTCCAACCTCTGCCGAATCCTCACACACACACACACACACACACACACACACACACATACACACGCTATCTCCTCCTTAACCCTTCATTCACCATCCCCTCCACACTCCCCCTCCCTCCCCGCCCGTAACACTCTCTCTTCCTTCCCAAGTAAACCTACCCACCGCTTTCTCCCCGAACCTTTCCTTCCTTCTCTGTCTTCTTCCGTTCGTCAAGCAAACGAACCAACGCGATCATCCACATTCAACTCCCCACCCCATCCCACCCCTATTCCCCGCTCCCTGGCTTCGCGGGTCTGTTGTGGCACTATCTGGCACCTGGACACGAGTTGGGAAGGAAGAAATCGAAGTAATACCTGTTCACTGACAACCTCGACCAAATGACTAGGTTCTGGACATGTGTCTCGTGGCTGGTTGCTTTGTGCCTTTATTTATATCTGTTCATCTATGCTGATGTTGTTAGACGCTAAATTGATCGTCAGATCTATGATGATCAGTGGAACAAACCAAAGCCACGACAGAACGACGCAAACGGAAAGGGAAGGCGGACGGGGTGGGGATGGCGGACGGGGTAGGGTGGGGAAACAGGTAAATCCGGTAGCAAGTGATGGGAAGTGTTTACAGAACGGGACAATTAAACTTCACGAAAGATGCTGGTTTTTAAAGTCAAACATTTCAAACTAACAAGTTTTCTTCGCGTGCAAAACAGGCATCACATTTTCAACGTCCTCCACAGGAGGGAATCGTCTTATTTGATCACAGTGACGGAAAATGTGTCCAATTGTCAATCTGGCTTTGCGGACGCAACTGATCTCTTCGCAACATCTTTTGACTGGAGAATTCCAATGTAATCTGAACGCTGAACTTTTGATACCCCTAATACTGAGGCTTCGCATACCCAATGAAAAGGATTTACGTACGTCAGGACGAAAAAAAAAAAAAAGCTGACAATTTATCATATTGCACATTTGTAATCTTGATACCATAGGAGGCAGCTCAATGACGTTAGTAAACATTTCTTGCTACCTGTTCTGCACAACTATCAGCATGGTCATTATAAATCAACCAACACTGCGAACGAATGCCAGCAAAATCCGTGTTCATTCCCTTCGCTGGAATGAAATGTATAAGTGATTTTCACCCTGTCTTGAACCATTATGATATATCCAAGCTCTCTCTTCGACACCGACTTAGTGCCGAGTTCTAGTTAGCGCTGGTGGGTCAGTTAGTGCCACAATACAAGCCCCTTCTTTCTAACGATTCCACCACTGCCTGTCTCATCTGCCGTATTCCCCCATTTGATGTATTCTCAGATGAACGATACCAAACTGTTTTGTTACAGACCAGAGTTGGAACCTACCATTTATGCAGACAGCACAGCCATCATGCATGTCTTAACAAAAGAAGGCAAATGAGTTTGTCAATTTTCAAAGCACAGCTCATTGTGACTGTTATGGCTTTGTCTCTCTCTCTCTCTCTCTCTCTCTCTCTCTCTCTCTCTCTCTCTCACACACACACACACACACACACACACACATATATATATATATATATATATATGAGAGAGAGAGAGAGAGAGAGAGAGAGAGAGAGAGAGAGAGAGAGAGAGAGAGAGAGAGATGAAATTATAATCGATATAGGGTCATTGCCCCATGTAATGGGGTGTTAGCGTGAATATTCAATACTATCGACTGACTACATCAGCATTATTTAGTGGGAGATGCTGACAAATGCTAGGCTAAGTAATGGTAGAAAAACTGATTTATTAGCATTAATTTTGACAGTACTGCTAACGATAATATTTCACGTGCTATTCATAGTTCTTGCATTTTGGCTTCTTTTAAAGGAATTGTAGAGATGAGGAGTAAATTTTTTTTACTATATTGTCCTTGTTTGATAACAAAAGAATGTTAGCGAAAATAATACTTTTTGAATCATGATATATTTGATGCAAAAAAAAATTGTGTTCTCAAAATAACGGAATTCAAAACAAACAGAACAAAATGAACTTCATCTTAAACCGCTTCTTTACACAATGGATAAACCATTTCACAGACTAAAATGACAATCACTCAAATTATCCACATCTATTTTGTATTCACTCAGTCCCAATGTGGAATCTACATCCTACTCACTCTTCGATATTTAACATAAAAAACGCGTTTTAAAATTGCCAAATAAACCTAAATCTGTCATTTGTATTCATTCGTTCATTCCGGCGCCGCCATTTAATTTTAAACAGTTTTTGTCCAGATTCCTTTTATAAAGTAAGCACAGTTTTACATGTACCCGCATAATTTCCAAAATATAAAAGCCACGATTTTGAAATTGGGAACAGATTTAATTCATTAACGTACATTGAATTTCATTGGGATCGAATGAACGGTTGTTGATTTACAGACAATTAAACAGAGGATGGGTCGAAATCAAAGTTCGCAAAATCTGTTCAGTTCACAAAATCATTTCAATAGTGGGTGTGGCCACCGCCATTGGCGAGACATTCCACGCAGCGACTCCTCATCGAGTTGACCAGTGTTCTGATGACCCTCTGAGGGATTCTCTGCCATTCCAGTTGCAGCATTTGGAAGAGATCCTGGCGGTCTCTGGGAGGTGGATGGGTTCTCCTTCACACGTCTCCCCAACTCATCCCACATATGCTCGATGGGATTGAGGTCGGGACTATACGCCGGGAAGATCATCCTGTGATGCCGGCCTGCACAATGAAGTTTTCGGCCACCCGGGCCCTATGTGGCCGAGCATTGTCGTCTTGGAAGACTGCCATGGGTCCTATCCGTTGCATGGTCGGAACAACGAAAGGCGCCAGGATTTCATCCCGATAGCGGATGCCTGTGAGGTTTCCATCAATATGGTAGAGTGGTGTCTTGTGGTGGAGGCTGAAGGCACCCCATACCATAACAGATCCTCCCCCAAAGGCCCTGGTCTGGCGAACAGCTGCATCAATGTAACGTTCACCAACACGCCTCCAAACTCTAGTTCGGCCGTCATTGTGTTCAAGACTAAACCGCGACTCATCTGAAAAGAGGACCTGGGACCACTGTTGTTGGTTCCATCTCACATGACGATGGCAGAAAGCTCGGCGAGCCAGCCTATGGGCTGCTAGCAGTCGTGGTCGAACAGCTGGGCGACGTGATCTGAGGCCGAAGTGGTGAAGACGGTTTCGTATGGCTTGACGGCTGAGGATGGTGTTATTTGCCATACGAAGCTGCCTTTGGATGCTGTGGAAGTGGTATCCCGCTGCAATAGGGCCTGCCTCTCGATGAAACGATCTTCTCTGGGAGTAGTCTGCCTAGGCCGACCTGACCGTGGCCTCTCTTCAACGCTGTTGGTCGCCCTAAAACGCTGATTCAGTCTAACAATAACTGAATGATGCACACCAAGTCGTCGCGCCACTTCAGCCTTTGCAATGCCATCTTGTATCCACGCAATCGCCCTGGTTTTGTCAAAGGTGCTAAGTTTTCTTCGTGGTGGCATGGTGAGAAAAGGGCTGACAGTAACCAACCCCGCGCTTAAACAGCCAAAAGAAGGGGCATAAAACTCACTTGAGAGACTGCTCTTGCACGGGGAAAAAAGAATTTTTCATTTTACACACATCTTGTGTCGCCAGCAAGCTTGATGCAAAACAGGCACAGTTAACGCAACTTTGCACTTTTTATCCCGCGCGGTAACGAGGTCACCAAGACCCCCGTGCGCACTACCAGTTGACACAGGCTGGATTACACACTGCTGTGTGAGATTCCATCATTGGGTTGCCGCATAACAAAAAAAAAACAATGTTTTTTGAAGGGATGAATCAACCCCCTGTGTGCAAAGGCCTGTGCTCTAGTATATAATTCATCTGACAGAGACCAACAGATGTTTTAGCTCGAGACGTAGATTTTTTTACCAGCAAACGAAATACAAAGTTTGGCATGAATACCAAGGTGCAGATAAGCACTCCTAGTTATCACTCTGACTTCTTTAGGGAAAAAAAAAGCCACACACACCTCTCTTCCCTGACAGTGATCTGATAGCTTTGAAACAATCCACAACGTTACCGTTTCTTGGACCGACCTTGATTTTACAGCTGCTCTGGACAGACTGTTTACCTGACATTGCAGACCAATGGCTTTCTCAGAAAATTCAGTATAATCAAAACCGCGAAGGTGTACATAGCCCCCAAACAAAAAGCAGATTATGAACCAAGAACAGTTTGGTGTATATATATATATATATATATATATATGTATATAAAAGAGGAAAAGTAGATATGTCAATTTTTCCAAATGCCAGCACCCTCCAACAGAAGATATGACGAACAGACAAAGATGAACTGCATCTTAAACCGCTTCTTAACGCAATGGATAAACATTTAACAGCTAATATGACAATCACTCAATCTTTCTCTATGCGTGTGTGTGTGTGTGTGTGTGTGTGTGTGTGTGTGAGAGAGAGAGAGAGAGAGAGAGAGAGAGAGAGAGAGAGAGAGAGAGGATGGAGGGTTGGGGAGGGAAAGAGAGAGAGAGAGCGTGGTAGTAGAGAGGGGGCAGCGTGAGTGTGAAGGGAGGCAGGAAACGGTTCATCAATCTACAGTCGTAGCCTTGTTATACTGAGCTGCTGCTGAAAGTACTCACACCAGCCGCACACATGAATCAGCTGAGCTAGAGAGAGAGAGAGAGAGAGAGAGAGAGAGAGAGAGAGGAGGAGGAGGGAGAAAGGAAATGATGAAGAATGTAGATTGCAAAGGAGTTTTAACAATCTTGGCACGTGGTTCCGTTACGTGTATTTATATGGGGGCATTTTTCACATCAGCTGCACGCATCAATCTGAACTAACTGAAAATATTTTGAACACACACACACACACACACACACACACACACACACACACACACACACGGTACACTCACATCGGAGGAAACGCTGGTTAATCTTTTCTCACACTATCAACTGGGTCAGAAATAGAGACGGGGAGGAACGGAGTGAAGGGGGGAGAGAGAGAGAGAGAGAGAGAGAGAGAGAGAGAGAGAGAGAGAGAGAGAGAGAGAGAGAGATCAAGAGAGAGAGAGAGAGAGAGAGAGAGAGAGAGAGCATTCACTGCTACAAAGGACAACTCCTTTAGAACTACACACCTATGCGCTTATTACTGGCTCCCTGTAACAATAGCAGCAACAACGAAAAGGAAACTAGCCTCAACAACACCCACCTCTGCAGTCAACTTTGAGGACAACAGGAGTTACGGTCACAATACCACCACCACTACCACCACTGTTACATCCTTCCTTCACCAACCACCACAACAAAACGACATTCTACGTGAAACTCTCCCATACACTCTGTTCAGCACTTAAAAACATCAGTAGGATGAACTCTACACTACAGCACCAGAACACACGAGCAAGAACAACAAGAACAACGACAACGACGACGACAACAACGACCAATTTTCAAAGTGTTTTTAAGGACTCCGCCGAATGACGTAAGACAAACGAATCACAAGACAAAAACACGACGCGTTTTGACCTCTTAGGTCTTCTTCAGGCGAATAACGCGTCGTGTTTTGTCTTGTGATTCGTTTGTCTGCGTTATTCGGCAGAGTCCTTAAAATACTTTTAAAATGTGTTAAGATTTCCGTCTGCAATCGCCTCACTTTGCTGCTAGATCTAACGACAACTAAAACAACTTTGTCAGCAAACAAGTAACAGCAGCATCGGCCATGTGGTTGGTAATCAGTGAGTCACAGAGTGAGCAGCCTGTGATGTCGGAATGGTGTAGAACTCGATGAAGTAGCTCAAGCGGTGGTAGCAAAAAGCACACCACCACTACCAGGAAAAACCCAGCAACCACTAATGCTCCAGACTGACCAGATGCCCCAGAGACCCAGACGTAACGAGTAACAAGAAAGGCAACTCTTGCTCCTACGGCAAAAAAAACAATTACACACCAATAACTCCAACGAATTTTTGTGCTTTACGCTTTGCGTCTGCGTTTGTGCCAGGTGAATTAGTGCCGTAAGCGGCTTTCATTTGGAATACAGCGCGTGTAACTGCCTTTTACGTTGAGGAAGAGCTACCCTTCTTGCTGTCATTTTCCTGCTTCATTCTCAGGGAGCCGTATCTACCACCACCATCACGGCAATGACGGCGACCACCTTCACCATTACTACCGCCATCACCACCACCACTACCACACCGCCACCACCACTAACACCGCCACCACCACCATCACCACCGCCATCACCATCATTACCACCACCACCACCACATCACCACCACCACCACCAGAGTCCAGCGCCTCAACTCACCGACAAGCACGTGGACTTCCAGGCTGGCCAGCTGCTCCAGGGAGCTGCGGCAGATGTAGGTGCCCGTGTCAGAGCTCTTGCCCCGCTCGATGATCAGCTCCGACACCAGAGTGCGATTCTCCTGCTTGCGGATCTTGGTGATGGTGACCTGCGGGTACTTCTCCGGGTCGATCTTGTCGCCGTCCTTGAACCAGTCCACGTCGTCCGGCACGCGCGAGCCCTCCGTGGACACGCACTTGAGGTACACCGTCTGGCCCGAGTCCACGAACTCGCGGCCCTCTAGCGAAATAGCTGGAAATTAGGCGTAGGTAAGCCGCGTTCATTGAGAGGATAGCATGGGTGTGTGTATATATAGGTAAGCGTGTGTGTGTGTGTGTGTGTGTGTGTGTGTGTGTGTGTGTGTGTGTGTGTGTCTTTTTCTTTCTGTTCTTATTGTCATCACCATGTTTGGATTCTTACTATCACAATCTATTCTATCTTAATCGATTCTTATTTTCATCAACATGTTTGAATTCTTACGATCACAATTTGTTCTTATTTTTATCGCCATGTTTGAATTCTTACCATCACCATCTATTCTTATTGTCATCACCATAAACGGGAATATCAATTGTCACAATTTGTCCGTATTTCCGTCACCATGTTTGAATTCTTACTATCACAACTGGATAATCGTTTACAAATGTATCGAACCGAGCATCAGTTATTGATGCAAATCTTTTTATTCATTTGTTTTTGGATATGCATGAGATATTTTGCAATTAAACACACAATAGCAGATATGATTCCGAACATTAAACATATTTTGTAACTGATGTAATACAGTAGATATTTCATTTTGAACTTTATGTCTTGGGTATTTCTATCTAAAATCACCATTGCTGACTGATCTGCCAAAAAAAAAAACCCTTTTGCTAATGTTGAACGAATGACAATGTAAATCTTACCGTCTTCTCTTTATTCCTTTCCACACTGATTTACTGAGGGACGGGCACCATGACCGTGATAGTACATACGTGCAGAAAGAATATTACGTGGAGGGAGAAACGACAAAAAGGGACAGAACGTGGCGCGGAAAGACCAGGGGAAAAATCAAATAATAGGGAAGAAGTTACAGGAGAAAAAGACGGAACAGAGGGATGACAACGATGATGAGAAGATGCAGAAATGTGTGTGCGTGCGCACGCGCGCGCGCGCGCGTGTGTGTGCGTGCGTGTGTATATATATATATATATATGTGTGTGTGTGTGTGTGCGTGTGTGTGTGTGTGTGTGTGTGTGTGTGTGTGTGTGTGTGTGTGTGAGAGAGAGAGAGAGAGAGAGAGAGAGAGAGAGAGAGAGAGAGAGAATGGGTATGCGCTCACGCGCGTGCGTGTTGAGTGGTTGGGGTCTGTATGTAGATGTATATTCTTGCGCATGCGAGTTTGTGTGTAATATGTGTGTGTGTGTGTGTGTGTGTGTGTGTGTGTGTGTGTGTGTGTGTGTGTAGGGGGCAGTGAGCAGTGTTGCGCACGCGCACGTTGCATTTCTGTAAGAGCGTGATATGCTAAAGGATAACGTGGCAGCCGCGTGTCACCCTCCTCCTCAACAGCAAGCAACACATCAGCAGCAACCGCAGTCCTTTGACCAGGATCAACTCACCTGGTTTATACACAGGGCTCGCTGAAAAAGACAACACAAAACAGCGGTGAAAATCGACAGTGAATTCTTTAAAGCCATCAGATCAATATATCAATTAATCAATAAATCAATCACACAAGCAATGAATTCATGACCGGTTGAGATAAAACACGAATGAAGAAATAAGCACAAATAGAGAAATCAGTTGGGGAGAGAGAGAGAGAGAGAGAGAGAGAGAGAGAGAGAGAGAGAGAGAGAGAGAGAGAGAGAGAGAAAGAGAGAGACAGAGACAGGGAGAGAGAGGAGGGAGGGAGAGAGAGAGAGGAGAGAGAGAGAGAGAGAGAGAGAGAGAGAGAGAGAGAGAGAGAGAGAGAGAGAGAGAGAGAGAGAGAGAGGAGCGAGAGAGAGAGAGAGAGAGAGAAAGATTGCTAGCTTGCCAAATAGCTAAAAAAAAAAAAAAAAAATTAAAGCATTTTTAGATAAACATACACGCACACTCTGTCCACTCGAACAATACAATCCAATACACGGCATACAGTACAAATGAACAAACACAACGCAGAACAACACAGCACCAAACGATGCTTCCGATTATAGTCTAGTTTATTTTCAAAATACTTCAGACAGCGACCTTGGCAGCCTTTCCCCTATTCTGACAGAAGTAAATCGCTTCACAAACTATACGTGATCTTAGCTAAATTATCAACTGTTCAACGTTCAGTTTACATTATCTATCTACAAAACGATTAAAACAATTAACTTGCAAGAGTAATGTTAAGCTGACGGCTGAAAATATTTTATTCATTGTACAAAAATGAACACGGCTATCTTCCTTTTAGAAATCGTGACAAAATCAGTTTTGGGAAAGAAACTTTTTACCTTAAAGATGTTGAGTTTACAAGTGGCCAGTCGTCTTTTAATTGGTTCAGTTGGTTATATCTGGTAAATCCCTTTCGATCCCTAAACTCAATTCATACCCCGCTTAAGGTCTAAATTATCAATGCAGTTGATCAGACTATGAATGACTGAATCCACCTATCAAACAAACCCACAACAGTGTTACGCTGTATATTGTCATTCAGAATTACAGTCTCGTTCAGCACACAGTCATGCCATTCAGCATACAAACTTGTCGTTCGATGCATAATCTTCACATTCAGCACACAGTCTTGTTTTATAGCACGCAAGTCTTTCAACATACAATCGTGTCATTCAACATGTAGTCTTGCCATTCAATACACAATACTTTCATTTCACATATACACTCTTGCCATGCAGCCCACAAATTATGTTAAATCAAAGTATGATCTTCATTCCACATGCAAATCTGTCACTCAGCATACAATCATGTCATCTGGCAGACCATTTTGTCATTCAGCGTACAATCTTGTCATTAAACATAGCATTTTGTCATTCAGTACACAATCGTATCATTCAGCATACCATTTCGTCATTCGACATACCATCTTGTCATTCAGCGTACAGTCTGGTAATTCAGCACACAATCTTGTCATTCAGCATACCATTTTGTCATTCAGGATACCATTTTGGCATTCAGCATACCATTTTTTGTCGTTCAGGATACCATTTTGTCATTCAGCATACCATTTTGTCAGTCAGCATACAATCGTGTCATTCAGCATACTATTTCGTCATTCGACATACCATCTTGTCATTCAGCGTACAGTCTGGTCATTCAGCACACAGTCTTGTCATTCAGCATACCATTTTGTCATTGAACACACCATTTTGTCATTCAGCACACAATCTTGTCAATCAATATACAATCGTGCCAATCTGACAACTATCTTGTCGATCAAAATATACAATCGTGTCATTCAACACACCATATTGTCATTTAGCATACAATCTTGTCATTCAGCACGCAATCATCAAGGCATCACGGAAATCCTCATGCACGGTCGTGGAGACTGATGACTCAAGTCTCTCGGTTTTAACCTCGCCTGCATCCGGCGCAGCGCAGATAGCTCGACAAACACACAACCAGCCTCCATCTCTCTCTCTCCTGCCTCCTCCCTCCATCACCTCTTCATCTTCCAAATCTTCCCCCACCATCCCCACCCCACTCCCTTCCCCCAAGGGAACGAATCGTTGCTTCACTGGAGGAGGGAAATAAGGGAGGTGGGATGGAAGGGGAGGGGGTAGCTAAGGGGGGAGGAGGGGGTTGAGGGAGGAGGGGGGGGGGCGGGTGGTTTCCTGCACAGGTGACAAGTGAACCTGTTTATTGGCGGACAGAGTTTCCACACCTTCCCCGCCCCCCACCCACAACACCCCCCACCCCCTGCCCGCCCCCCCTCCCCTGCCACCCAGCTGTCGCCACGTGGCTGTTTCACCCGACAGACAGCCGGCGTCAGCTGTGTGCAGCATCAGCCAAACGTGCTGCTGCACCTGCTCCTCCTCCCCCCCCCCCCCCCCTCCCCCCACTCTCGACACCACCCCTATCCTACCGCCCTACATCCCCCTCCGTTCTCCACTTCCCTCCTCATCCTCCCCATCTTTCTCTCTTCTCTCCTTCATCCACCTGCTGTTTCGGATGGCGAAGAACACGACAGCCACATCGTGACTGCACAGGGGAAGAAATATACGACGTAGTGAGGGGACGGGGGGTGGTGGGGGGGGGGTGGGGGGGAGCTTGATACTAGGATTAAGTCATCGTCACTAACACGGATCAAAATACACAATGTAAGGGTTGATACTAGGATTAATTCATCGTCACTTTAGACAGGGTAAAATGTAAAATGTGAGGGTTGATACTAGAATTAGCTCATCGCCACTTCACCGGATCAAAATATGCGATCCAAGAGTTGATACTAGAATTCGTTCATCGTCACTTTACCAGATGAAAATGTGCGATGTAATGGTTGATACTAGTATTTAAGTTATCGTCACTTTACAGGGTGAAAATATGCGATGCAAAGGGCAGATACTAGGAGTAGTTCATCGGCACTTTATCGGGTCAAAACATGCGATGTAAGGGTTTACAACAGATTTTAATTCATCGTCATTTTATAGAGTCAAACATGCGATGTAAGGGTTGATACTAGGATTAGTTCAACGTCACTTTACCAGGTAAAAATATGCAATGTAGGGGTTGATACTAGGATTAATTCATCGTCACGCAAAAGGGTAAAAAAAAAAATGCAATATAAGAGTTGACACCAGGATTAAGTTATCGTCACTTTACAGGGTAAAAATATTCAACACAAGGGTTGATACTAAGATTAATTCATGGTCACTTTACAAGGTCGTAATATGCTATATAAGGCAACTGTGATTATTTCATCGTCATTTCACCGAGTAAATAACGCGGTGTGAAGTTTGATACGACGGTTAGTTCATTGTCACTTCAACAGGTAAAAAACACGAGACGTAAGGCTCGACACTGGGATTACGTCATCGTCACTGTACATGGTAAAAATATGCGACGTAAGGACTAATACTAGGATTAAGTCATCGTACTTTACAGGGTGAAAATGTGCGATGCAAGGGGTTTCATACTACGATTAGTTCATCGTCATTTTACATGGTAACAATATGCGATGTACGGGGTTCATACTAGGATTAATTCATCGACACTTTACATGGTAAAAATATGCAAGGTAAGGGTTGATAGTAGGATTAAGTCATCGTCGCTTTATCAGGTTAAAAAAATGATGATGTTTGGGTTGATATTAGGATTAAGGCATCGTCACCTTATTGCGTCAACATGTACCACTTAAAGGGTTGATAATACTAGGATTAAACTGTCGTCACTTTGCAGGGGAAGGCAGGCCCAAGCGACAAAGGTGTCGACAGCAAGGTAGGTTGATCTCATCTTCACTCGACAGAGAAAGAAACTGGATAGGAGTTGACAAGAAGATTAATTTTTATCGTCACTTCTTTCACGGAAGAAGAAATATATCATGTAGGAGTCGACGCCACGATTATTTTAATCTCCAAACTTCAGAGCAGTTTCATCCATCTCCATGCAAGATCAATCATTAACACAAACAAACAAACAAAACAAAACAAACAACAACAACGACAAACAAACAACACAAAAAAAACAGCGCCTACATGAGAATCGAAAAAAAAAAAGAAAATGTAAATGGAAATGGAAAAGGGGGATGTGGGGGGGGGGGGGGGGGGGAGGGGGGGGGGGGGGGTGGGGGGGGGGGTGGGGGGGTGGGGGGGGGGGGGGGGGGGGGGGGGGGGGGGGGGGGGGGGGGGGGGGGTGGGGGGGTGGGGGGGGGGGGGGGGGGGGGGGGGGAGGGGGGGGGGGGGGGGGGGTTGAGGGGGGGCCGTGGGACAGGGTTCAACAAGCGAATGATCGGGGGTGGGGGGGGGGGGGGGACAGGGGGGGGAGGAGGGGGGGTGGAGCTGGGGGGAAGAGGGAGCGGGAGGGATGTTTTTCGTTGACAATCTTTCAAACAAGCGAATGATCGCATCGTCGGACCTACGAAGCAGGACGGTGGAGCTGGATGGGAGGGAGAGGGAGGTGCATGAGGCATAGGGATGAGTCGAGAGGGTGGG
>JADBJO010007870.1:36496-46496 GCA_016801955.1 Conus betulinus
CCCTGCCCAAGCGCATGAGCGCTCTTCACATCACACCACCACCACCACCATCCACCCACCCCAGCACCCATTCACCTCCCACCCCCCCCCCACCCCCGTCCCCTCCCCCACATCCATCCACCCTCACCCCACCCCCAAAGAGAGAGAGAGAGAGAGAGAGAGAGAGAGAGAGAGAGAGAGAGAGAGAGGAGAGAGAGGAAAGAAAAAAAAAAAAAAGAGAGGACAGAGACAGACAGACAGACCGTTAGGCAGACAGACAGGTGGACAGACGAACAGAGACGGCGTCTTTTAAATGAATTTAGGGATTAGTTTGTTACTTCTCGTCTCACCAGTTCTCTTCCTCGATGAAGCCAATCTTATAGTTAAAAGAAAATATGCATGATCCCCCTCATTTTCCACATTCCCCACGTGCAACAATCTTACACATGCGAAAACGAAAGAGTGCAAGAAAGTACAGAGGAGTGGAGAACGAAAAGGGATATTTACCTTGGGATCACTTTCTTCATGAAAGAAACGTCGCAAAGACTGTGTTGTATGTGTGCGTGCGTGTATATGTGTGTGTACCTGTAAGTGTGTGTGTGTGTTACAGTGCATGTGCGCGCATGGAAAATGCGCAAACACGTGCATATAATTGTAACTGCGTATGTCTCTCTCTCTCTCTCTCCCCCTCCCCCCCCCCCCCCCCCCCACCCCGCTCTCTCCCTCTCTCAGCGCGCGCGCGCGCGCGCGTGCGCGTGTGTGTGTGTGTGTGTGTGTGTGTGTGTGTGTGTGTGTGTGCGCGCGCGCGCGCGTGTGTGTGTGTGTGTGTGTGTGTGTGTGTGTGTGTGTGTGTGTGTGTGTGTGTGTGTGTGTGTGTGTGTGTGTGTGTGTGTGTGTGTGTGTGTGCGTAAGAGTGAATGCATGTATGAGATCACTTTATAATTTCCTCAGTTGCAACTGATTTTCGAATATGACTGAAATTGGCAGCCTAGATTCCGTTTTTTTTTATAAATACTTATACACATCTTTGCAATAATCACAACATGGTTTATTTTCAGCAGTATATGTCTGTCAATATTTTCTTGTCTAAGAATTCCAAAGAGCACAGTTTCTTCTTCAGAAAACACAATTCTTGTGTTGTATACAGCTAATATGTATTGACTGACAAATTTCCAAAACGAATTAACCTTACGACAGTGAAAAAAGAAATGTTCAATGTAATCAATTTCATCATTGCAATATGAACAATTTCGAGTATCCCTGACTTTCATTTTGCATAGCATTATGTTAGTCGGGTATATATTTTGTAAAATTTTCCATTGTAAAACTCTCAGTCTGGTTTCTTTTGTGCACACAACGGGGTATCTTCCATACATTTTCATTTAACTCCAATCCATATTTATTAGACCAAAAACGGGCTGCACATGGTTCTGTGTAACTGAGGGAACACAAAGTTGCACGGAAATCCTTGCAAGACATATGCTTTTTGTTACAGAAAAGAGGTGGTTCTGAAAAATCTATATCAAATCTATCTTGTTCACTAACCCTAGTATTAAAAATATGTGTGGCCGCTGACACTACATTATACTCTAAGATCCTTGCCGGGGATGCTCCTATCTTGTTTAACCACGTCCTGGTATGAAAGCATTCCATTTGGACCATACATGTCACTAACATTTAGTATATTTCCTTTTATCCAGTCAGGGAAGAAAAGGACATTTCTCGATATTTAAGTATTGGTTATTCCACAGTAAAGAGGGAAAGGGTGAGACATCTTCATGTTTATTAAGATTTAGCCATGTTTTCAGAGTAATTTTCCAAAAATGTGAATGTTCTTGTCTAACCCTTTGAAAAGTGTGCTTTTAGTATTTGCATAAAAGCACGTGAGATTCTCACCAAAGGGTAGAAATATTTTTCTCGGAATTATAGTCCATCTTTCATTGTTTGTGGCCTTACAAATTTTTACAACCCATGACAGGAGAAAAGCAGATTGCATCTGTCTTAAATCTATCATTTTCAATCCTCCTTTTTCATATTCACTGCACATTACGCTTCTTTTAGCTTTTTCAAATGCCTTTCGATTACAATGCTTTTTACGCCAGAGAGAAATCTAAAAAGCATGCGATTTATGTCTGATAAGATCTTGTCAGGAATAACAAATGTTTGCATAACATAGACCATTTGTGAAATAAGAAATGTTTTAATAATATGTATTTTACCCATTACACTAAGATCTCTTTTTTCCCAGGAGTGAATAATTCTCTGAATAGTTTCTATTCTTTGCAACCAATTGTCCTCAACTAAAGATGCCGGTTTATCATTCTCATAATAAATACCCCCAGAATCTTTAGTTTATTTTTCCACGTAAAGCCATAGAAGCTGTCTGTGCTATGTTTTCTACTACCTAGCCACATAGCTGCTGATTTATTTTTTTCATAAACCAAACCAGAAAAAAGAAAGAAAAGTCTTTGAGTATATCTAATGCTTGCATCATGTCATGCTGATCTGTCAAAAATAAAGTAACATCATCTGCATAAAGCGCAATTTTGATTACATTAACAAGCGTATCTCCTGAACCCCCTAAATCAATTCCTCTAATGTTTCTACAGTCTTTTATCTTTATTGCTAGCAATTCTACAGCCAACACAAATACTAAGGGAGAAAAAGGACATCCTTGTCGGATTCCTGTTTCAACCGCAAAATACTCTGATGTCCAGCCACTATACAAAACACAACTACGAGTATCAGCGATTAATACTTGAAACCATCTAATGAATTCTTCCCCGAACCCATACTTTTTTTGAGAGCTGTTATCATGAAGTCTTTAGATATACTATCAAAAGCTTGTGTATAATCAATACTTAAAAGCAAACCAGGATATTTTCTACATTTAGATGATCAATAACATCATCAATTAGTCTCAATAGCGTAGCTGCTCGACGTCCCTTTATATACCCAACCTGATCTTCACTTACTAAATCTCTAATTACTTGACATAAACGATTTGCCAAACATTTAGACAAAAGTTTATAATCGCTATTTGTTAACGAAATTGGTCTCCAGTTTTTTAAAACATTTCTAGGTAGATCTTTGCCTTTGTGAATTAATGTAATGACTGCTTTTCTCTGAGAAGGAGAAAGTGTCCCTTTTTCAAATGCAGAGTTCAGTGATGACGTTAACAAACTTTTTACATGGCACCAAAATACTTTTAAAAATTCTGTTGTAAGCCCATCACTTCCTGGCGAAGAACCATTTTTGAGGGCTTTAAGAGCTGTTAGCAGTTCACTCTCTGTCAAGCTGCCTTCACAACTATCCTTCTGAGAGTCAGAAAGCTGTGGCACTGAAGTATCAGATATAAAGTTATCTACCATTTGTTCCATGTTTCCTGCTCTTACCTTTTTCTTGTACAACTGCGAATAATAGTCTCGCTGCATTTTTTCATTATTTCTGACTGTTGTATAACTGGTCTACCATTTTCATCACGAAGTTCTTCTATTGTCTTTGAATTTGCTCTTGATTTTTCCAAGTTTAGAAAATATCTTGTGTTCTTTTCCCCCTCTTCAATCCATTTCATTCTAGATCTTACCTGTGCTGCACGTGCTGCTTTATAAGTTTCCAATAATTCTAATTCTTGCATTAAGTGCTGTCGCTGATTTTGATAATGAATATCATTAGGGTTTTTTGCAATCTTAATATCTATGTCATTTAACTTACCTTGTATTTCTACTAACTTATTTCTTCTTTCGATGCTCTTACCTTTAGCATAAACTATTGTAAAACTCTTAATCCTCATTTTTAGGATTTCCCATTCCATTTGAAAGTCGATGTTTCCGTCCATATGAGATACATAATCATCGATCAAACTATTCATCTGTGTGACATAGTTTATGTCATTCAACAATGAGTTATTGAACTTCCACAGCCCCAGGTCCCCTCTCAAAGCTTGAGAATTTCAATTTGATGGAGCAACCTCTGTGATCTGTGAAAGGGATAGAATGAATATTACAGTCTATTGTTTTGTCAAACAAATTATCATTTGATATGAAATAATCCAATCGGCGTGCTATAAAAGGAGAAGTTTTATGCCATGTAAATTCCTTTTCATCCGGATGAAACAGTCTCCAGGTATCATACAGGTCATAGCTTTTTATTAAATCATTGAATTTCTTTACATTGCCCTCTGCATGCTTTTCTCCAGAGATGATATCTGAATCGTTATCTAATACGCAGTTGAAATCCCCCCCAATTAACAAATGCTCTGACTCAACATTAGAGATGACATCTCCCAGTTCATCAAAGAAAGTATTCTTTTCATTGTCATTATTTGGAGCATATACATTCACAATGACCACTTTTTTATGCTGAATTTCTATTTCAATGGCCAAAATTCGTCTTGAATTGTATACTATCTTGTAATTGTCAACCACATTGTGCCGAAATAAAATAACTTGACCACAACTATGTGAAGTATAACTATTATATAACAATTCACCTTTGCCCCATTCTTTTTTCCATTGCCCATAAACATCATCAGTGATATGTGTTTCTTGCAAGCAATTACATCATACTTTTTAAGTGTTTAAATATTGATTTTCTTTTCCAAATCTCTCTCTCTCTCTCTCTCTCTCTCTCTCTCTCTCTCTCTCTCTCTCTCTCTCTCTCTCTCTCTCTCTCTCTCTCTCTCAGAGAACACCATAAAAAAAGAAAGAAGAGAAAAGACCCCCGCCCCCTAAACACACACACACACACACACACACACACACACACACACACACACACACAACACACACACACACACACACAAACCACGCTTCCCATTCTCCCTACTCACGTGTATGCGAGCACGCACATATATTCACTCACTGACAGACTCTCTCTCTCTCTCTCTCTCTCTCTCTCTCTCTCTCTCTCTCACACACACACACACACACACACACACACACACACACACACACACACACACACACACACACACACACACACACACACACACACACACACACACACACACACACACACACACACACTCTCTCTCTCTCTCTCTCTCTCTCTCTCTCTCTCTCTCGCGCGCGCACACACACACACACACACACACACACACACACACACACACACACACACACACACACACACACACACACACACACACACACACACAAACCGCCCCTCCCCTGCACACACTCACAAAAATAATTCAACTTTCTCCTCGTTTGTTTTATAGATTTTATCGTTTTCGATCAAGACAGGATCTTGGAGATGAAAAGAATCTTTAGATTTTCTGATTTCTTTCCAAAGAAAGCGCTATCGTTTGGGTGTTTGGAACAGTTGATGACTAAGTTTTTGTAATATTGCTGCTTTGCAAAAGCAACAACTTTGTTACTATTGGTGTTAGCTTTTTGTATTCAGCGTGTAACTGTTCCACTCTACTTTTAGGCTGCGTATGACGGCTTATCATCCAGCTTATGAAGGCCTTAGTTTTCGCAACCACGGCGACTTCACACGCAATATTCCACCATGGGTTTGATTCTTTCTTTGGATGATTCTTTAATTTGACTTTTGGGATTGCAGAATCTGCATCCGTGAGTATAATTTTTTCTTAATTCAAAATAACAGTTTTCCTAATCTTCCTCTAACATTTATTTTGATTGACATTTAGAAAAGATGAACCTGCTGTCAAAATTTGATTGAAAAGCGCCCAATCAGCCTTGTCTCCGCAAGTCTACCCATCACATTGGCATGTTTCTATGTTCTCAGCTGTGTGAACATTGACATTTTCTGATGCGGAGCATTATAGTAAAGATAGAACCTGCTGACTTGATATTGAACTGGGGATTATGTATTTGTCTGTGTCAGAATTTCTATTTACCAGTGTGCTTCATAGACCATGATACTGCTAATATTACCTTTGATTTTTCATGATTATCTATCCAAAAGCTTATGTGATGAGGACTTATGTGGGGGTTTTTGCATCAATAAATATCATAAATGAAAACTTCACACAGACAAGACAATATTTTTTTGTCTGACACCTTGCTTGATGATTTCTGTTGTAGGTGGAGTCAGTGTCCTCAAGTGGATGGACAAGAAACCTGTCCACTTGATCACAACAAAGATGGACCCAAGGGAGATGCAGGAGGTGGTGTCACGCAGTGGGAGAAAGAACAAGCCGGTGGCAGTCCAGGACTATATCCAGAACATGGCGGGTGTCGACAAAAGCGACCAGCTGATGGCATACATGCCCCTGAAAAGAAAAACCCTGAAATGGTGGAAGAAACTTTTCTTCCATCTGTTCACGCTGTCTCTGATCCAGGCCCACATTCTGCACGACACATTTCACAAACGGGGGGGGGCAGCGCAAGTTTTTCCCTCAAGAAGTTTGTGATGGCTGTGGGGGTATAGGTCTTGCAGAAAGATTTCACAGCTCTCCCGCAGCTGAACCTGCCCCAGGTCCAGCTGATGCTCCTGCTCCTGCTCCTGCTCCTGGCCCTGCTCCTGCACCTGCTCCTGTCCCTGCTCCTGCTCCTGGCCTGCTCCTGCATCTGCTCCTGGCCCTGCTCCTGCTCCTGGTCCTGCTCCTGCTCCTGGCCCTGCTCCTGCTCCTGGCCCTGCTCATGCTCCTGTTCCTGGCCCCTGCTCATGCTCCTGTTCCTGGCCCTGCTCCTGCTCCCGGCCCTGCTCCTGCACCTGCTTCTGGCCCTGCTGCTGATCCTACCGCTGGTCCTGCTGCGCCTGTCGTCGACCCTGCTGCTGTGCCTGCTGTTCCACCAAGACATGCTCCTGCTCCTCCCATGCCTGTGCCGGAGACCCGCCTGGCTGGTGGACATTATTCCACTCCGATTGGCCAATATGCAAATGGCAGGACCAAGTTCCGGGATTGTTTTGTGTGCACGGCACGGGCTGCACCCCAGCCTGGTATTGCGAAGCGATGCCAGACACCAAACTGGTGTGAGAAGTGTAGGAAGTCCCTCTGTGTGGACAAGTTAGCCTGGAAGGACAAAACTTGCTTCCAGGTGTACCACACAATCAAAAACTATGCTGACTATTGAATACATGTGTAAAACTGTTTTGTTTCGTTTCACGGGATATTCGTCTGTGTGGAGAGCAACTTTGGTGAGTACATAACATGTACTATTTGTCCTGTTTACTTGTCAGTGATGTAAAAGCTGTATGTACTTGTTTTGTCTTGATATGTGTTGTGTGTCTGTGAACAAAAAACATTCTTTGAACCAGCCTGTTCATTATCATGTGAAATGACAGTCCTGCGTACTATAGAATTATGATGCAAAAAAGGGAGTAGTTTATACCCCCATCTAAATCAACTATTTTTCACAGGAAAGACTTGAAACATTGCACTGTAGTGTATCAACATGTGTACAATAAACCATAAAAATTTCATTTTACTTGTGTTGAGTATCCTTTTTGTTATGAATTTTTTTGCTAATCAACACAAACGGCCAGTATACAGAGATACGCATAGTAAGAATTGCCCAGTAGGGATGGAGTTAATCAGAGATGGAGCAAGAGACACGCCGGCACACTGCTGGCTTGACTTTTCAAACGCTCATTCGTTTCGGTGTTGATAGCATGCGTTCCGTTAGCGTGTTACGTGTTGGCAAATTACAATGTTGTAAGCCCCCGCAGACGGACGATCAGCAGATGCATAGCGCAGGCTGCCTTACTGCTGGTCTGTGCGGACTGTGTGGAAAACCTGATTTCGTGGTATAAATAGAGCATTGATTTCACAGGCTAGTTCGTTCTGACGGACACGCATGTGGCAAGAGACAAGAGACAGATGCAATATGCATCAGCGCTAGCGATCAATTGTCATAGAGGAACTAGTGCTTGCGTAGATTTCAGATAAATGTTATGATCAGCATTTGACAGTGAGGTTTTATGAACGGGAATACAGCGTTGAGAAAAAAGCTAACAAGTTTCTGCATTTCGTTTTAACATACAAGGTGAGTGTACATTTATAGTGTCAGTCATATTTCGCATGGGTTTGTGTCTTTGAACGGAACTTTTGCAGATAAAATGAACGTTAAGCATTGGAACTTGAGTATTATTGATGAAAGTTTAATTTTACTACTATTGCATATAGTCATATTGGGAAGGTCTTGAAATAGGACCAAAAAAAAATATGCTGGAATTATTTTCAGTGAAGTCTAAGAAGAAAGCTCCATATTCGCAAAATTCCCATTACATGCTGATCTCACTGTCAATGTGCTAATTTCTTGCCTCTCTTCGTTTTGGCCAGATTCATTTTTCGAAGACCAGTTGGCTTGTTAATGCAATCATTTTTCATTTTGTTCGTTTTTGAAAAATTTTGGAAGCTGAAAAACAATAAGATGTTAGCGTTTTGTGTATTGTATGTATTGTTTTATCAGTCATCCATGTGACTGAAAAAGATCAAACAATCTTAAGATCCATCTTCGTTATCTGTTTTTCTCATTTCAAGTTAAAATGTCTTGAAATTGTTGAGAAATGTCTTGATGTTACGTCCTTGGAGATATCCCCACGAAGGACCGATCCGTTACACCATTTTGAATCTTCTTTTCCACAGAAACATCATTCTTCTACAACTTTTCGTTATTTATTGTAATTGTAATATCCAGGTTTACTTTCTTTGAAAGTTCTCTGAAAAAAAAAAAAACAAACCAATAATCAAGTAACACAAAGCAAACATATATGCAAAAATGAACACATGCATACATACGCACATGAAATAACCTTCTTGTGCATCTTAAAATGTGGAATTTGTTTCTCTTTAGCCTGGGCTCTTCAAATTATGGATAAGGCGAAAGCAGAATAAGTTTAGTTCGAAAACTGAGTAACTTGTCTGTTCACTTGTCAGTTCGTTTTGTCATTTAATTATCTTTTTTTTCTTTCATTTACTCATCTATTCATAACATTTGATGATGATCAAAATGATGGTGATGTCCTTGAAGATGATAATGATTGCCATAGTGCTATCGATGTGATTAGGAAAGACTCATGAAGAAGCACCTTTGCAAATCTCTTTCTTTCAACCTCATTTTCAGTGAAGAATACTATCGAATACATGGCTAAAGCATGCCTGCATTATTCTCAAATTATGTTAGATGGTGTTATCATAAAATCTTGACTGACACCCTCAGCTTATTTGAAGATTTCAATATTCTGATATTCTCTATATAAATCTAAGAAATGTTTATATTCTAAAACAAATTGTGATTGAACTTTACTTCTGATATGTATAAAGAGTGAATATAAGGATAGTATATAGATTTGTGTGTTTTTTTATGTAACATGTGTTATTTTTCCCCAAGTAGTTTTCTTTCTTTTATTTCTACCATCATTCAAACGTCATGTCTTCATTAATTGATAATGTCATACATTTGTTGTCCGTGTTGTATTATGCATGAAGCACAGGTGTAATTGAAGGCATGTGTGCGAGCTAAAAAGATATGTCATATATCCATACTGAGTTCGAAATATTTAAAGAAAAGTAAGAAGCCGTAGGAAAGGGAAAAATAGGAAAAACAAACCTGAAAAAAAAAAGATCTTGTTCAACAGCACTAGTCCTTTCAACTTACACAGACCTGAAATAAGCGATTTTTTTTTTTTTTCTAAGTTTGTTTTGCTTTGTTTTGTTTTGCCGCACGCGCGCGCGCGCGAGCGCGTGCGTGCGTGCGTGCGTGCGTCCGTGCGTGCGTGCGTGCGTGCGTGCGTGCGTGTGTGTGTGTGTGTGTGTTTTGTCAGTACAACTTTTTGAGTTAATCTGACAATAATTGGTTTCAGTCAGTCAGTCAGTCAGTGTGTGTGTGTGTGTGTGTGTGTGTGTGTGTGTGTGTGTGTGTGTGTGTGTGTGTGTGTGTTTGCAGTTTCAAAGTTGGGCGGTTACCGTCTCTGTCTATGTTTTGTTGTTTGTCGCCTATTCTTCTTTTCCCTCCTTATATTGCTGTTGTGGACATCCCTATCATATGTTCTGTCGAGCTCAGCGTTTTTTAGCAACGCTTTGAGTTATCTATTAATTTGTTTTTTT
>JADBJO010007870.1:56496-73996 GCA_016801955.1 Conus betulinus
TTAGATTGGTACATTAAAGCTGAACATGCTTCTGCTCCCGATTAATGTGTTACTTTGCAGCAGCTTCTCATGTATTTAATAATCTACAATCGCCGGAAGAAGACTATCACTTCTTCATCACCAGGCGAGTCGCTGCTTACATGTGAATCTGCAGTCAAAGGTCACACAAGTCTTGTCGTTGGGTATTCATCTGCAAGTCTTTGATCATACAGACTATTTCTTGCTGAAAAGGCTGGATTGTTGTGAGTGTTGTTTTGGTCACAGTGCTTGAGACCAGCCGGGTTCTGTATTCCATGTGTTGACCTTAGTTAAATGCAGTCTGAATGAATCTCTGGATTCACTCTTCTCACGTTAGATCAGTAGATAATTTCGAAAGTACCTTAGAGTCCAGAGTATTCTTTATGTGGCCATCGATGAATGTAAGAAGAGGTGGACGAACAGGTTTCACTCCGTGATATTCCATTTCTCAGTAGATTCTTGATACTTTGATTTTCGCTGTTCGCGCTCTGAAAACCCTCTTTGATGATTAATTTGGTTTGATTAATCTTAATTTCTATCAGTTCAGTGATGCGCATTCAGTTTTTCACAAGATGTCATTAGCTTTGGCTGGTGGTTTATTTTGTGTGTGTTTCTGATAAGTCTTTGGAGTATGCTTCTGACTTGTCCTTGCCCGTCCTGCAAATGGGCCTCACTTGATGAACACACATTTACTTATTCTGTGTCTCTTGTCTGCATGTGTACAATTTATTGGATATCAAAGATAACAATAATTATGTTTCTGGTTCTGGACTTTTTTATCTGTTTCAGTATCAGAGCATAATCGATCATTTAAGTTTATTAGTTACTGATTCACTTTCTTTATTCTAAGGCATTGCGTAATATTGCCAATGATTTATTCAGTTACTCTTCATGTGTAGGCTCCGTGTGACTCCTGTTTCTGTGTCTTTAAGGAAGTTCAAAGTATTTATGAAAAAAACAACAATATTAATGCATGTTTTCCAGTCCAGAACGTGCACTACGTCATAATTCTATTTACACGTTAGTTCTGAATTTTATGCGAGGCACCGGACGTAACTGACTCACTTAGCCTGCTTCCATTTGGTAATCCACACAGCTAAGACAATGAGAACCGTGCATTTGATTCCCATGTTAAGTATGAAGTTTGTCGTCATGGAGTACCTTGTGTGGATTTCACTATGCCCATCATATTCGATTGAGTAGGCCACTGTGTCGAGCATATTAGAAAGCAAAAGCTATTTGAATGGCGGTTTCCAGAGTTTTCTAATGTGCTCGCATTTTTTCGAGCGATTTCTGAGTTGAGTGTACCAGGTGTAGCCTTTGTCATAACACGCGGCATATTGCAATATCTAGCTTACTTTGCACATCGTTTCCTATGACTACAGTAATAATAGGTAAGCAGCACATGTATTCTAAACCAAAGGTAACGCTACCCATTGTCATTCAAGTACATATACTTTTTCATACTTTCTTCTCTATCATGATATTTCCAGTGTATCCACCGGGATCTCGTGTGCAACAAACGCAGAGATTGTGTGGATGAAAGTGACGAGCTGAGATGTCAGGACAGTGTGACGTCTTCTAAACGCTGGGCAAACACCGTGGAACCGCCTGCACGAGTCGACTTTTCAGGTGATGGCAACTTCAACGTGGTGCCACTAACCAGCACCACTTGCCCAGAAACACACTTCCAGTGTCCAGGTGTGTTAACAGTGAGAGAAAAGCAACCGAAAGAATAGCGGAAAAGTAATCGCAGAAGAAACTCTGATTACCACAGCCAAGAAAATATAGCTCTGAACGAATGTTGCCAAACAGCAACGACAATAATATATTGCTCTAAGATAGCTTACAGTCCTGGTCAGCTTGACACACTGGTATGGCTTTTAATTCCCCAGACTAAAATTATTTCAGTCGAAGGCCAGAACCTGGCTTAGGATACCTCAGCATCTTTCACATGAACTCTGTCTGCCTGCCTGTCTGTCTGTCTGTCTGTCTGTGCTCTGTCTGTCTGTCTGTGTGTCTCTGTCTGTCTGTCTGTCTCTGTCTCTCTCTCTCTCTCTCTCTCTCTCTCTCTCTCACACACACACACACACACACGCGCGCGCGCGCGCGCGCGCGCGCGCAAAAGCAAGCAGACACGAAGATATAAGTAAGAGTATTTACTGAATGTAGAATATGGGCCACATACAAAGATAGCTTGCAAAATACGGTTACATAATACTATATGCTTTGGTGAATCGAAGGAGTGAAGTGATATGAAGATGGAAAATAAAACGGCCTAACTTGTTTCAATAGCAACAGATCACAAAATTTTATACGAATGCATCATAAAGTTTACATAGACAGTAGTCGCTAATCATGTGAATATCCAAATTGGGTGTAACAAGTTAGCTATGATGCTTCAAGTCCGAATGACGTCATACGAGGATACATCTAAAGATTTTTGATGACACAGAATGGGAACAGGTAACGCTAGGACAAAGGGAATAACAACTTTCTGCAGAATGCGCGTGACGTCAGGGATCTTTCACAGAGGCCACAGTCTGTAGCCCGTTTGAAAACGTTAGATTTGTATTGGGGAAAACAAAATTCACAGGCCGCTCGCATTCCATCCTCAGACCACACACTCCTTGCTCTTCATCTGCCACCATGAGTCGACATGAGCCAAAGAGGGCAAACCGCTTCACCTGTTTCATATGGTAGTCAAGCTTACTTTCCATGTTAACTAATGTATTTTGTAATTTTAATCATTTATTATGTAATTCGCTAAATTCAAATATTCAGATAACCCCCAGATTACATTGATAGTATGTTCTGAGCTGTTTGATTATGTGCGAGTTTACATCACACATGATCTTTAAAAAACACACACACACACACACACACACACACACACACGTCGGATTTAGGTACAGAGGCAGACTTGCTGACAATCTTGTGGAAAATAATAGAAGAAGATAAATTTTACATTAAGTTTTTTAATGTACATATGTATACTATTCTGTCGTGACTGCTTCCAGGTGGAGGCTATGTCTACCTGTCTACACCAGATGCAACGAGTTCTATGACTGCCCTGGTAAAGAAGATGAGATGGATTGTGACCACTACACCTGCCCAGGTTTCTATCGCTGCCGGGGATCGAAAGTATGTGTACACGAGGAGCACCTGTGTGACAACGTGAACCACTGTCCTGAGAACGATGATGAACTGATGTGCAACTTGACCTGTCCTGAAAGCTGTCACTGCTATGGGCATGCCTTTATCTGCACTGAGGCCTTCACGACAGACAACTACACAGAACTTCGGTACGTAGATGCTAGTGGCACAATGATGAAACCTAACGATTTTTTTTCTTCATCAGAAAGCTGATCCATCTTAGCTTGAAATATTGTGGCATTACAATGCTTAGTCACCTGGACTTCCCGAACCTGCAGAGTTTGGATCTGAGTTACAATGACATAAGCGAATTAGGCCGTACTCATTTTCGTAGTCTGAAAAATCTTGTATCTCTATCTTTATCTTCCAATTTGATGATGTCAGTTTTTATTCCTTTCTCCACACTGGTCTTATTTTGTCTAATGTCGTTAATGTAGATCTCTCTGGCATTGCAATACCATATCCTACTGAAACATTTTTCAACACATTTCCAAGGTTCAACTTCTCAATATGTCACGTTGTGGAGTGAGAAATAATAACAGAAAGAGGATTTCAGTCTCTGAGAAAATTGCGCACGCTTGATCTTCGTGGTTGCCCACTGGAAACGTTCTACCCTGGAGTGTTTGAAGGTCTAAATCGGCTTGAAGTGGTCTATACCGACAATTACAAATTATGTTGTCCTACAGTTTTGCCTGTAAAATTGGAACCTGAGTATTGTCATGCACCTACGATGAAATTTCCTCATGTGATGCTCTTCTGAGGAAAGACATATATCGAGTTTTCTTTACTGTCTATGCAATACTGGCTTTGACTGGGAACCTCGGAGGTTTTGTCTATCGAGTTTGTATCGACAGAAGTGCTGTAAATCTTGGATATGAAATTTTTGTCACACATTTGAGTGTGGCTAATTTCTTGATGGGTGTGTACCTTGCTATCACCGGCATCGCTGACAGAGTTTATTATGAAAAGTATCGATGGCATGACGAAGCTTGGAGACACAGTGTGGCTTGTAAATTGGCAGGATTTCTGTCTCTCGGGTCAACTGAAGTTTCTGCTTTTCTCATTTGTCTGATAACTCTGGAACGTTTTCTAGTGATTGGCTTTCCCCACATGAACCTCCGTTTTAATCGTTTGTCGGCCCACGTGGCTTCTGTGACAGTTTGGCTCATTGGTTTGATTCTAGCTCTTGTCCCTCTTCTACCTATGACCTCACACTGGAATTTTCTATAGTCACGGGCATTTGCATCCCTCTGCCCACCACAACAAAGAGGTTTGCCGGCAGTGATTACGCATTTGGTGTTATAATTGTGGTCAACTTTGTTCTCTTCCTGTTTATTGCTGTTGGTCAGCTTCTCATCTACTGGTCTATCCATGTCAAAACAGTGAGTTCCGAGGATTCTGGAAGAAAAGCGAGAGACTCAGCTATAGCTCGACGACTGCTGGCTGTGGGTCATGACAGATTTCATTTGCTGGTTTCCTATCGGAGTGCTGGGAATGATGGCTCGTAGCGGAGTCCCCGTTTCTAGCGAAATCAACGTGGCCATCGCCATCTTCGTGCTCCCCTTCAACTCTGCCCTAAATCCTTTCCTGTACGCAATTAATGTAGTCATGGAAAAGCGTCGGAAAGTCTCTAAAGCGCAGAAGTCTCGAATCGAGGGAGGGGGGCTCCCGCCCCAGAGCAAAACCAGAGTGTCAGACGTTGTATCGGAAAATAGGAAACCTGAGTGCCACTACAGCAAAGAAGAAGCCTTACAGCTGTTCAAAAAGCTGGTGGCAAATGGTCTGTTGACACCGGAGGAAATTCGACGACAGATCTGGGAAATCTATGAAGGATAATGATTATGATATTTCACTCCAGGTGCGTGAGAACTGGCATTTGTATTCTTAAATACAGTATTTTTGTAAGCAATGAAGAAGAAAGTTATTGAATGTCGGTATGTTTAGATTTTTATCGTCTAAGCTGTGATCGTTATGAAACAACACACACAAGTCTTTTCCACATGTCATGCACTGCGTGTTCGTTATCAAGCGGTATTATTTGAAGCAATTGAATTCTTAAGATTCCTTATGCTTTTCCTGTGTGCCATCATGCTACCCATCATGCGTTTTTGTCAGTGTGTTAGTTTTATTTCTTTTTAGGGAGATTCAAGACAATTTCTCTTTATCAATTATAAGCATTCTACTCAATATCAGAATACGTAAGTTACTTAGCTGTATCTGATCATATCATACTTAAGAAAATGAGAATGATTACTTCATAGCAGGTATTTGTATTCAGATATTTGTTTTCACAAACAGAAAGAACATAAAACTGAAACGACTACATTTTTTTCGATGCTGTGTCTTCAACTGAATTTCACTTTCAAACTTATTGCTCTTGCTTTGCCTTTCTTTTCCTCGTTTTAGTACTAAAAGTGGCATATGTATCACTCGCATAGAACACGATGGATCTGTGTGTTGAACATCAGTTCCTATGGTGTTATGAATATCCCTGCAGCTCATAAGGGGACACACACACACACACACACACACACACACACACACACACACACACACACACACACACACACACACACACACACACACACACACACACACACACACACACACAACAAAAAAAAAAACATTGCTTTCTCTTTGGCATTTGTTTTTAGGCGAGTTGGTTTTTTAAATTTGACTGGTAGATTTATCAACAAGAACGAACTTTTAAACTGTGCCTCAGCATGTAATAGTTTTGCCGTCACATTTTCTCAGTCCTCATATAGACATACTTTTAACACATTTGCTAAAATCTTACGCAACGTGTCTGAACCTGCATATAGGCATGTATAAACATGCTGATAGTACTCAAATGCAAATGAACATGTTTGTTCACATGTGGTTTGGTTGGATATATGTGTAACCTAGAATATACATTCCTATGCATGCACGCACATGTGTATGCCTGTTTATATAACCTGAGTAAGCATGTGCATAGGGGTAAAGTATTTTTAATGTTATCTAGCACTGTTGAGCATTGGCGCAGCACATGCGCATGGGATACAAGGGGTATAATGAGTCTACAGTAGTGGCGTAATATATTGCTGTGAGGGTGGATTAAGTATGTGGCTCAGATTTTGTGGTACAGGTTTCTTTTCGGTATAGTCTTTGTGATCCGCAGATTTTGGCTGACTAAGCAGCAGTATTCTGGTCAAGTGGTAGGAATCTCTTACCACCTTTTCAAGTCAGGTATTGTTGTTACAATAAATAAAAAAGGATCTGTAATTTATTTTTCGTCTTTCGGAAGTTGAGCACACATGGTCAGTAGACAATGAATCAAACTAATTGACGAACTGTATATTGGGGAAATCATTAAAGACCTGCCTGGGCTGATCATCATGCCTCTGTTTTGTTGTGGCCAGTTTAAGTTAGATTTTTACATCAATCACTGTGAACTGTGGTGATCTGAACATGTTCAAGGATGTGTTCTTGTCGACCGAAGGCAGTTTGTTTAACTGATTATAATCTGCAAAATCATGGAGCTGGAGACAGTAATTGCAAGAAGGTTCAAAGAGGTTTTGGGGTTAAACGTAAGTACAGTGCAGGCTCAAGGGCGGATCCCTCGGCGCACGTCAAGCAGAAGATCAATGGTTTCAGAGCATAAATAATGATTTTGACTCTCACTTCTTTCAGTAAGATAAACATCGGATCAAGAAGTTACTCTGTTGGTAATTCCGCATGTATGTTTCGGACGATGGAGGATAATGTCACGACCTATGATATCAAAAGCAGGCAATAAATAAATTTACAGGCGTAAAATGCATATCCTCTCGTTTTCAAGGACAGTATGCAAACTGGTCACGATCTTAATACTAAAGGAAACATTATTAGTGCTGGGAACAACTCGTACTCGTGGGCTTATAAAAATTGGTAACACTTGATTGGGTCTTTTTCAGAACAACTATATAATTTGAAGATTGGTGGTTAAGACCGAAACAAAAGGGGGGTCAAAAAGAAAATAAAAACAATACACAACGTTTCGACTCTTAGAGCCTTTTTCAAGTGACATGAAACTGAGGACCCACGACAGCACACGCAAATTTTGTGGGGTTTTTCCAGTGAATGGGAAATACGTGTCTGTGGAACAGTCAGTATGAAACAAGTCTGTTTGCCGAGAGTTTCAGGTCTGAAATTAATCGAAATGAAATACTGCAGGATGAATTTAAAACAACACACAACATTTACATAAGCCACGAAATTTGTTTTTTACAATTATTGACTATTCAAATACGATTCTTAGTGTATGAGCTACATAACCATCTTTCAGATAGTCCATGAACATTTTATCTACACAAAATATAATGAAATAATTTCAATGTATTGAAAGGAAACTGAAAACGTTTAACCAAAGGGATTAAGCGATGAATTTGAGTGTGCATTCTGATTACGCAGAAAGCAGAAAATTCTATCTAGTATCCAAACACTGCAGCAGCTTAATTAAATAACTATTTTTCACCCTTACCATCTATTGAATTAAATGATATAACTGTATCTTGTGATTTAGAAAAAAAAATAATGACTGTCAGCTGTGTGCTATTATGATCCCAATAACTCTGACTCCGTGAAAACAATGAGGTCGGATGTTGTTTGGTGCTGGTACATTTTTGACTGTTTTTTTTTCCCGACATGTATGCTTTGTGTGTTGTACCTTCACATGGAGTTGATGCTATAGAGTCTCTGTTGTTAATTAACTCCATAACATTTTCACGTGCGTTTTTTTTGTTTTTTTTCATTTGTTTCTTTGCCAGCAAGATGACATAAATCTTACATGACCCATTTAAGCCAACATATTGGAAAGATGGGTTGTCAGTCAGTGGGAAAAGGATTTGTGCAAATCTGTACCGCAGATCTGGATCAAATAGCAGATTTTGGATCTGTTCAGCAATGTTACACATGAGCGATGTAAAGTAACCGTTACCAGATTGATAATTTTCTGTGAAGTAATGTACATATATGGAATATTAAAACTTTGTAGTGATATGACTTTGGACGTTTTGTAATTTTCCGTGCTCTGTTTTTGAAATCATATGGGAAGCAACTCTTTCAGTCATTGACAGTTATTACTGTCCTTAGCAGAACAGTAGTTTTCCCGGGGCCCGTTTGACCTTGACAGAGGTTTCTAATGTGCCCTTCTAGTTTGTGTTGTTTTTTGTTCTTAATTTCAAGTTTCCCGAATGGGAGATTCGGGATAAAGAGCTGACTTGACCATGGCAAGAAAAAAAAACAAATGGCTACCAGACTAAACAGGTCACTCAGTTTAAGAAGCTACTCACTGTGTGCGTAGCAGTCCGGCCGACTTCTTTAGCGCAGCTGCTGGGCAAAATGGTTCCAGAGGGGAGTAAAAGAGGCAGTCCACATCGCTGCCAGGAACCCCACCCTTAACCGCGACCGGGGCCGACACAACCTGCCATCGGTGTATTCCTCACTCGTCGCTCACGGCGGTGCGCATTGAATCCAGTTCTCAACCCAGCAGTTGTGCTGAAGAAGTCGGCCGGATTGCCGACGAAAGCTATGCACACAGTGAGTAGCCTTCTTTAACTGAGTGACCTGTTTAGTCTGGTAGCCATTATGTCTGCCCCTCAGCCGTTAAAACTCCGTCAAGAAAAACGCAAGTTTTGATTAATTCTTTTCAGTTCAGACATTTGGGTGCTAAGATTTCTGACATAACTGGGTGAGGAGGACAGGTACTGTTCATAAAAAAGTCATATAGAAAAATAGATGAAATTATATATATCAAAACATATATTGATGTCTTTAGAAGATGAATTAACAGAGAAATGTTCAGATTTGACCAGGAGAAATATTGTTTTGACCTCTTGTCTCAAGATATTTTTACAAGTAACCAAACAAGAGCAATTTTGCATACAGACGGAAGTACACCTGACGACATTGATAGATTTATGACAGAAGTGCTTAAAAAGAGAGGGAAGTCAAGGAAGTCAAACAATATGCTAACTGAAGCTACACTAGAATGAGAATGGTTCTTATCATAAAATCATTTGAGACACGTTAAACTTGGTGAAAACGCTGCCGGGAACGAAAGGTCGTCATTTGCTAACCGATGGAATGATGCTATATGATAATTTCCCATCAGTGTCTGCTGTAAACAATAGATACGGAGAAGGAATAGCAACCAAAATACTCGACATATAAATGTTTCGTTCGTTTTGCGCCCTGTTCCGATTTTTCTCTGATAATGACCACCAAAACCCGTTGTTCATTAGTGGCCGAAAATGATTTCCACCTCAGTTTAAAAAAAAAAAAAAAAAAAAAAAAAAAAAAGCTGAAAAGGTTGGACACCCATAGAGTTCATTTAAACTAGATTGTTCTGAACTGTACAATTCAACTTGTTTCTGACGTGTTTTCGAAAGTTGTTCTTCTTTGCACCCTTGAAAAAAAGGAATGTTTTGCTGACCTTGTTTTGTTCACTAACGTTCACGATTACACAGTGTTTCTGTTTTATTTTCTATCCGTGTGATTATAGTGCTTTAATCTGGGTGATGGACTTTACATTATCTGGCTATTGAAAAACATTGGTGTTGCCTCTGAATGAATCATAAAATTTTCACTGTCTTCCTTTTGTTTATGCATGTGTGCGTGATAGTAGCTGCGGGAAAGAGAAAGCCCATTTGGTGAATTTGTTGTCTGCTTTCCCATTCGTCATGCTAACAGAATCCATTTTTGATGAGAGAGAGAGAGAGAGAGAGAGAGAGAGAGAGAGATGTTATCACAGAAAACAGTGTTCCAGCAGCCTGAAAATTTTATATGGGTGCATTGTGAATTTTCAGCCTCCGTCCGTTCAGAAACAAAATACATTGATTTATGGACGAAACATGTAAACTACACATAGGCGAGAATGGAAATATTGATTGCTTACACACGCGCACACACACACACACACACACACACACACACACACACACACACACACACACACACAACAAAGAGGGAGAGAGAGAGAGAGAGAGAGAGAGAGAGAGAGAGAGAGAGCCTTCAAACTGGGATCATTTTTATTCTCAAATGCGCTTTCAAGAAATTAGTACTGGAGGAAGGCATGCAATCCGCTATTTTCTTAAGGAAAATTCTTTATTCGAGTAAACATAGAATGTTCCTTTACGATCCTTCAGCTGGATTTCTTTATTTTGAAAAATTATCTTTTCACCAAAAATCTAGTTATAAAGCATTTCCTTTTCTGGAGGGTGCGCGTTATGAAAAAGAAGAAAAAGTATTTCGGATCTTGAATATGTGACGACGTTTATGCAAACATAAACTGGATATAGGAAAAGTGGGTTTTCGAAAGAAGACCCCACGTTACTGGTCGGTGTATACTTCAGATTCAGATTCAGATTCAGAAAACTTTATTATCTCTCGTTACATGAGAAATTACATTTGTGACCGCTGCCCTACAAGTTAAGACATACATATTTATAGTTACAAACGTGACACTGGAAATTGAAATTACTTACAAACAATAAAACATGCGTGTAACACCAAAATGGGAATTTCAATCTTTCTCTTTTTGGTAGTGCAAATAAAGTACGCACTCAGCCACTCATGATTATATATACATAAATGTGTGCACTTATGAGAGAGAGAGAGAGAGAGAGGTGATTTATCATTAAAAATCATTAAGATAAGACATATTCCAGACATTTCTATTCATCACTGTTCCAGGACATGCACACATAAAACAGAAACACACCCACACTCCAGCATCTATACTTTCCCGCTTGCTCACAGACATACACACACCCGCGCACATGCTTGTGTCACAGGTGATCCATCGCCTCTACTTGCTAAATCCACATTATATGTTAGACCAGTGACGCAACATATTTTGTAAATAACAAATAGATAAGTTGCTCTCATGATAAGATAAATACACCGCAATAATTCAAAAGGAATGAATGTGGATATGGGCGTATCAACAGCTTGTCATGGGAGCAAGTGTCACCCTACTTGTTTGTCGTTTGTTTACTTTTCCTTAGCTCATTTTAGATTTTCCTTCACAACACACACACACACACACACACACACATATATATATATATATATATATATATATATATATATTGAAAGATAAATATACGTTATGACGTTGTGTGTGTGTGTGTGTGTGTGTGTGTGTGTGTGTGTGTGTGTGTGTGAGTACAACACTATGTTAATCTGACAGTAAATGGTTTCAGTCAGTCAGTGTGTGTGTGTGTGTGTGTGTGTGTGTGTGTGTGTGAGAGAGAGAGAGAGAGAGAGAGAGAGAGAGAGAGTATTGTGAGAAGAAAGTTCTCATGAAAAATTAGGCGGACTTCCATTTTATATCATTTTATATGAGATAACTTTACAGAACTGTATTACACAATGTACTTGAAAAAAAAAACCTGCTAGACTGAATCCCATCCCTCAATATAAACACCTACCGTTTTGGTCACAGATATGAGATAACTTTACAGAACTGTATTACACAATGTACTTGAAAAAAAAAACCTGCTAGACTGAATCCCATCCCTCAATATAAACACCTACCGTTTTGGTCACAGACTATAACTCCTACTACTCTCACACATGCGGCATACATTTGTAATGGGAATGGAATGTGTTGTCGTAGTCTTTGCGTTTGAGATTGAAGGCATTAGGCATGTAAGTCAAAACTGAATTTCCATGGGAAGTAACTATTCTGATGGGACTGAACTCGCTCTTGCTACCTCTCAGTCATCAGTTTGTGGTTATAACACTGGCATTTTCGCGGCTGATAGTGTGTCTGTCATAGGTTAACCTTCGGTCTGGAAACGGATGGACATTGTATATTCACTTTGATCTGGGATTTCTAAAGTGCACTGATGCAATAATCAATGATTCACTACGACACAGATTCGCATACGAAACGTACAAAGGCCCATGGTATTCATCACTTTTTGTTGCTTCGTAAATGTTTAAACATTTCGATGGTCAGATAAATTTCGCAAGCGCAGTTTGCTGGTAACTTTTTTTTTTCAACAGGGCTGTCGGCAGCGAATTCAGGGTACCAGGCAACACTTCGATACGAATTGTAAATAGATCCGTCATTATCACCTCTCTGTCTGGCTGTCTGGTTTGCTGGCTGGTTGGTGTCTCTCTCTCTCTCTCTCTCTCTCTCTCTCTCTCTCTCTCTCTCTCTCTCTCTCTCTCTCTCTCTCTCTCTCTCTCTTGAGTTGTGTGTGTGTGTGTGTGTGTGTGTGTGTGTGTGTGTGTGTGTGTGTGTGTGTGTGTGTGTGTGTGTGTGTGTGTGTGTGTGTGTGTGAAGGCGATTGGATCGTAATAAGCGTGCCAAGCAGCACGAAACACAGGCAAGCTTACATTTAAAGACACTCGCAAAATCATTTGTCTTTGTTATGTCTGGCACGGTACTAAAAGTAACGGCAAGGTAAATACATAGTTCTTTTGTCATTTGATGCTCCCAGTTGCAAGAAAGATGGTGTGGCAATCATTTACGCTTAGAACATGCTGCTTTGTTATTCCTTTGATCCAGTGGTGATGAATCTAGCATAGGCGTCCGCTAGCTCGAACTCATTCACTCATTTATAAAACAGTATGCTTTGTCTCAATACAATCTATCTTCAGTACCAGCCGGGGTCTGTAGACATGTATGAGAAGACATATTTTTTGTACGAAATTTCAAACTTTTTTTTTTTTTTGACAGGGAAAAGTACACAGAATGTCTTAACCAATATTCATCTTGACTTCTTTAATAGCTCCATCCCCTTGTTCATGGGATTAAGGTAAGCACGCCATTGGCAAAAAAAGGAGGACACTATATGCGGACTGCAATTGTCTGTTACTTCGCTCTCCATCCAGACAACAGCAGCAGCAACAAGCTTCACTGGTAGAGTTCCACCCACCTTACGAATGAACAGGCATGAAAGCAACCAAACTTGGCAGAACGCTAAATACATTTTTTACACCTTTTCAGCCACCCAATCATTTGTAACGGCCATGATCTATCTATACTTAGCATTTTCAAAGATAGTTTCAATATCACATATTGTTCTGTTTTTGTTTTCTTTTTTAGAAAAAAAATCACGTAAAATCGTTGCTTCATGTTCGGAGAAAAAGACATGTTTTAACATTTCTATGCAAATATTGCAGCCAATATTAAGTTGTCAAGACTGGACCATTTAACATAGGCTACCTGTAGAGGCGTATCACTAGTTAGAACTTTGTCTATTGATTTAAGGTTAATGGTGATAACGGTCTATCGAGTTTATGAATAATGGTGAATCAAGTAAGTTACTTGTTTAAATGCTAACAGATCGTTTCAAAACCGTAACACATAATGAGGAATCCCTGGCGGTATGAGCTCTGCATCTGTCTTGCTTGACCATAGCCTCCTGATCCCTGTCTTATATGATATTTGTCATCTACACCATGCTTCAATGACCACATCACAAATAAACCGGTTTACGAACAAAAACACAAACATGAACGGCTCTTTTGCAGAAGAATTTGATTATTTGTCAGTATAAGTATCAACTTTATAACATCGATAGACAGCACTACGAGGCATTTCAGCTGATAGCAACATAAAAACCGCTTTACAAAAAGCACAAATACGATTGGTTGTTTCGTGTAAGAAAACAGACTGACTGAATGTATTAAGTTCAAGTGATATTTTCAAAGACATAAACATTTACCAATTGAATTCATCATCTATTTTGTCTATATAGACACCATTACAAGACAGTCAATAACAGTGGCAAAAGTGTCTTCATCAAAGTATATGTGAAAAAAAAAAACGTGCGGGTAACATTATTTCATGTTCCGTCAGAATTCTTTTTCTTTTTTTTTTACAGACATATTTCGAACTCCCTCTTAGCCATATCTTTTAACAATGATATTTCAGTGTGTACATATCAACGCAAGTGTGTATTGTCATTATTCTCTGTAGTAGTAGTATAGTATAGACGTACACTATTATTTCCTGTTTCTTTGCCAGTTACACGTATTAATTTACAAGAATAATAAGAGAGGTAATTTGCCTATTTGACTCACATGTAATGAGGCACAGGGAGAGTGACATGAACACAGGGAGAGTGAGACAACCTGGGAAAGGAATAAGGCATTCAAATGCAACTCCAACGACTTCTCTCCTACACACACACACACACACACACACACACACACACACACACACACACACACACACTGAACAAATGTAAACAAAACTTGAACAGATGTTCTTTTAATAGGCATGCATGAATGAAAACGTGTTTTATGCTCATGACATTTTTTTTATTAGATATAAATGTAAATGTAGACGTAATTGTATGTACGGTGGTGAACTAGACTGGCTTAGAGTTTAAAAAAAAGCAGTTCTCTGCGTGTTTTCCGCAAACAATCAAATTGCAAATATTTTGTCTTTTTTATTTTTGCGATGGACAGCACAACAGAGAGTGTGTGGTAAGTAAGTAAGCAAGTAATACTGCTAATAGATCAGCGACCGCAAAAGGGCCACATCAGGGCTGTCACCACGTTGAAGTCAGCACACAAGTCATTCATTCACACAACCCTTAAAAATACACACCTATAAACACACCAGACATTTTGTTAAAAAATCTTTCTACTGTGAAATCTCAGATCAGCTGAAAAATGTTAAATTCTCAGATATTCAAAGATCACATCAGGTGGAACATCTCTAAACGTTTCTATAAAGTCTGCTGTAAAATGTTTATGCGTCACATCATGCAAGTCCCAACACTCTAAAAGAATATGCTGCACTGTGAGTGGTACATGGCATGAAATGTACCACGGAGCTTCTTCACTCTTTCAAAGGTGTGAGTGAGCTGAAGACGAATGGCCAGCGTGCACTATGGCAAAGATTTATTACAAATACTACTGTGGCCATCACCACTGCTGCCAGTGCTGTTTATACAGTGGCTCCACGTTGTGACTGTTTTTGTTTCTTAGGGCGTGGGGAGACTGTGTAGCGTTCTGCAATGTACATCTCCATGTCCTCTATGGTGGTGGGGAGCTCTCTACCACAGGATTCCGGCAGCATCCGCATGCAGATGGGAAGCAGAAGACAGCACACACCGAAGATGACACCAGGCGCCCAAGAGGCATGCCTGCTCTGAAATGTTGAGAGGCAGAAAGACACGAAGATAAAAGAAACCAACGGGAAGAGACACCAGGACGATAGAAGAAGGGGTAAGAAGGAACAAGCGGAGGGCTGGACAAATACAGTCCTTCGAATGAGACTATAAACTGAGGTTCCGTGTGTGAACGCACGCACAACACCTTGCACACACGTAAAATCCCATCACCAACTTCTGGAAGAGAAGGCCAGTTTGGCCGTTGGTATGGATGACACGTTACACATAGCATGCACCTTCCACGAAGTTGGAGTATGGCTGCCTTAATGGCGGGATGAAAAAAACAGTCATACAGACGCAAGTGTCAGAATAATCGGCTTGATGATTGTGGATACTCTACGGGAAAAAAAAAGAATGCAGGAGGAGGAGGTGGGGAGGAATGAGAAGAGGATGAGAAAGGAAAGAAGAACATGAGGAGCAAGAAGTGGAAGAAGGGTCAAAGAAGAGAGGAAGCAAAACCAGAATCGGAAGATCAGAAGCAAGAAGCACAATTTGAATGACGAGGTCACCAGATAAATGGAACAAGAAAATGACAACATTAAAGCTACTTGCTTCGACCTGTTGGTCTTCTATAAACCTGATAGACAAATAAGACCAGCTAAAGGGAAAAAAATGACAAGAGCAAAAACACACACACACACACACACACACACACACACACACACACACACACACACACGCTCGCGCGCGCGCACTCACACATACACACACACACACACACACACACACACACACACACACACACACACACACACACACATACACACACACACACATACATAGAACATGAAATGACTTTTGATGAGATAAATGCATTGGAAGTCCAGTCATAGTTTGGGTGATTTGGAACTTGGTGATAACACCGAACAGAGACAGAAAATTTTGGTAATTTTGAACTACACTGAACAGAGACAGAAAATTTGGGTAATTTTGAACTAAGTGATAACACCGAACAGAGACAGAAAATAGTGTTCAAATATTTCGAACAAACAAGGAAACGAGGAAAAGAAAAATGTATGGTGGTGGGGGGGGGGGGGGGGGGGGGGGGGGGGGGGGGGAACAGGAACAATAATAACAACCTCAGCACCAAAAAAAAAAAAAAAAAACAGACCAAAAGTATGAGCAAAAGGCAGAGATGGAGATGGAACAGAGAAGCAAGAGGAAAGGGAGGAACAGTGGAGGCAAAAGGGAAAAAGAAGACCAGCAGCCGTGGTAGTGGTCAGTGAATCAGGCTGCGGCTGGAAATGTGCAGGCTCAAATCCTGTCTAGAGGCATATCTGTCAAGTTTCGAGGTTGGTTTCAACACAGAACAGCTGACTGAACTAAACAGGTTAGGCTAAAAAGAAAAAAAAACTGAAAGAGAGCCAGCCATGAGCTTAAACAAACAAATAAAAAAAGAGAAACAACTCATATTAAACTATGAGCTTAAAATAGGAAAAGTGTGACAACATATTTGAGTTTCAAAACGGAGTGACTAAGGGCGGAAAATGAAGCAAAATTTAGAAAAAAGATGGGGTTAGTTACCGCCAAGGACAAAGACAGAATACAGGACTAGACACGTATTTGAGTTTCAACAAACTTAATCGGTGTGTCTGAAAGTGTTGCTCAATTTTCACGATCAATACTCCAGGTGTTTAGACGCATCTCTCGGGCATAATTGATGTTAAAATATTATTGGACGGAAATGTAGAAGACAGATCTGTGAAGTCTGGAATCCAGAGGAAAAAAGCATGGAATCCTCTGCAGCATCTTCACTGACTCTATATGATAAAACAAAAAAATAATTCCAATTCTGTGGCCTTTCACGCCCTGAAGTTTACGCTTTCAAGAACGTATATGCAATGTTCTTTGTAGAATTTCAGTTTATTCTTTTAGATTTATTTAACTGCTTTCAACGATCTTCATTCCCGCAACGACTTGAAAGTGACGTTGGCTGAATTGTAGACAATACTCTTTGTAAGCGCGTCACCTTGTTATCGGAATTCTACAAGAAGAGTGTCGAATGTTATGAATGCCTTACCAGCGTTCTAAAATAAGGGGCAACCATCCCTCCTATTCTTCCCGCCATGGACGCCACTCCCAAACTGGCATTCCTGCAAGTAATAACATATGTTAAGCATTTGTTCGCGGACATGATTGAGAAAAAAGAAAGGAATACAAGTCTC
>JADBJO010007870.1:76496-81496 GCA_016801955.1 Conus betulinus
GTATCTTCAGAAAGATTTTGAAATGAAATCCAATAGTCTCCCGCCTAGCATTGGGTAGAAGAGAAGAACGGAAAGAAAGCACTGTAATGGCATAATTTGCACAAAAAAACATCAATAAGTAAAAGATTACTCATCATAAAGGCAAATCACTGAGTTTGTAGAGGACCAATCAGACGATGCAACGGCAGAATTGATATTCCAACAGTAAGTAGTCAACTCTACATTTCGATAATTCTTAGTAATTCAAATCATATCGGTGCCAACAGCAGCTAAAATGTTTAGTACATAGGCTTTGTCTGGATCTCCTAAAAGATACAGTCCTCTGAACACTAAGATGCTGGACAACAAAGTAGTGGGAAAAAAAAAGACAGGCATGCTAGAAAAAATTCTCTGTTATTAAGACAATTAATTATCAAGGATTTAAAGAAACAAAAGTTGGAGAGGAGGAGGGGGGGGGGGGGGGCAGAATAAAAGAAGCGGCATTAATCTGTAATTATCTTTCCTTCACTGGCAACATGTGGGAACCATTGAAGTTTGTCCCTAAAAACAGAGCTTTTGTATCGCCTGTCCGGGGCCAACTTTTGTCCTCAGATTGGGACTCATCAACAAAACGCAGCTGACTGTGTTTGTCCACCTTTGGTTTTAGATAAGGATCCACCACCTATATTCATTTACTATTCTTCTCAACAACGACACATACACAAAATCCAACCGTCTCCCACACCAGCCAGCAATGTTAGAAAAGATAAACGAAAATGTAAGCACGAATGATTGGCTTAACGAACAAAGCAATGAATGAACGAACGAACGAACGAACGAACGAACGAACGATTCAATCAATCAATCTATTGATCAATCAATCAATAAATCACTAATTTACTCTTTGTCGGCTAACTAACATTGTAATGAACTAGGCAATGCTATTTGGTGGACAGACTGGTATGGATGGTGTACTTTCAGACTCGCATATGAGTCTTCTAAATTTCAACTGCGCCTCTTCCATCCCGCTTTCCCCGACTCGCAAGTCTAAACGGCGTTCTACTCTTTGTATAGCTCATCTCAGAATAGCAGACACCGTGGTTTGCACAGATGAATAGGTAGAAACGGTTAATCCCAGACGTATGGATTAAACAGCTTTCGTAAAATGGACTTCAGTTCATACACGCAAGTGTCAATCCCACATAAGCCTGAAGGCAAGATTCCTCACCAGCTAGGGATGACAGGGCAACAGATGTCAGAAGAGATAGTCCCGCTAGCACGTGGAAGACGTCACAGCATCTCTTACGGCCAAACCTGGAGAGAAACAAAATCGTACGAATAGATGAAAGAATAACTAACAAATTGTAAATAAATGTAACTAGTGTACTAAGTAATCTTTGGCTGTGCTGAGAACATGTCAAATACCAACGAACCGAAGCGCGCGAAGAAACGGATTTACCATCATTTGTAGCAGCAAAAGCAACATCAATGAGGGTAACTAACGAATAAATGAAACGACTGAACACAGCTGAGGAACTAACAACATCGACCTGTCAAAACAAACAAACAAAGGAAACCCAACAAGCATACAAAGCATCAAGTAACGAAAACATGTCTAGGTCCAACAGCATGAAACCACAAAGAGTGTAAATTTATATCACACAACGCGCAAAACAACGCAACACAACACAACACAACAGCAAAACGACCTACCATGTTTTTTACATGCTAGTAATGAACGCTTCGTGATGCAACGTAATGAAACATAATTAAACATCAGATTAAATTACGTGACTTCGATTCAACTGGCATTATATGAAATTGTGTTCCTTCGAGTCAGGTCGAATCGCTCCAGGTAATAATGTGTATTCGTCATGCCACATCCCCGTGTGTGTCAAAAATTTCATGTTCGGTCATATCACACGCCACTGCATTTAATGTGTTCCATACCGACATATTGGAACGCTGTGGATGAAAAAAAAAATGCGTACCATCCCATCAAGTTACATCGCTTTATTTGACATCGCTCCCATTCTTTCGGAATTAAATTGTGTGTTATGTCATCTAACAACGCTGTCATCAAATAACACTCTGTCACATCATTTGACACTCCCTTTAGTCTCATCACATCATAGCCTGTGACAATATATAAAGCCATGCTCATTTACATCGACTGACATTACATCAAAGTATAAAACATAGTCTGTCAAATGACATAATATTACGTCACGTATTGTAACAATAACAATCACATCGCATCACTTCAAACCACAGCACAGAAATTGTCTCAAATCACAGTTAATCGCCCCACTTTCATCGTCTCATATCATATCACAACCCATCTAGACATAGAAAAAAAAAGTAGAGAACCCCATCACTTTAAACGGAACCACATCAAGTCACCTCGCATCATCACACAACACCTTGCATAATAATTTCTCATGACGACCGTATTGCACTACCCTACGCAGGTCAACACACAGACCATCACATCATATCAAACCACATCACCTGAAAATGCATGGCACCACATCAAAGCATCACAAGAATCTTATCGAAGCACCAAGCAGTCTACATAGATTTGTAGTGTACCCCACATCCGACTGTGACGTAACACCGATCATGTGCTCACACACCTCACTCCCTTCCCCCATCCTTTCGGGGTTCTACGCTCACAGCAAAGACTTATCCTCACAGAAGTCTCAAATAGAGCACTTTGCGTTTGTTTTCGGCTTTTTTGTCAGTTAATCACAAACATGTGAACTATGATTAGTGCACTGAGTACAAAATTCAGCGCAAAGAAAGGATATTTACAACGAAAGTAAGATTTTTGTGATAAAACACAGCAATGCACTCTCTTTGTACCCAATGGATAATTGCACACCACAGTATCATCTGCTTTTCGAGCGTTCGGTGAGAACTGGGTTGGCGCCTCAATCCACACTCTCAGTGGTCAAGTCCATTATTGGTCCATTATATAGTCCATTATATAGGGGCTGCACCTTTAGAGAGACAGACAGACAGACAGACAGACAGACAGACAGAGAGAGACAGACAGATAGAGACAGAGACAGAGAGAAAGAATGCACATGTTGGTAAGTATAGTAAACAGCATCTTCCCAGAATGGAAATTTGCTGAAAGTGAGCGCTAGCTGGAACTGGCCCTGTGATGAACAACACGTGCCATGCGCGCGACTGGGGAAGATAAGTAGGCAACTTCTGCCAGGGAGTGTGCATTGCAGTTAGCTTAAGTCCAGCTGTGAGCCTAGGGCCTTAACAGACGTACCTTTCTGAGATAAAATCACCACAACAGCCGGGAATTCCACGAGAATGCTCAGGGAAAAGCCCAGGTACATGTCGTCAGCAAGAGTCACAGACGTCATAGATAACCCATAATACGTCATAGCGTTCACACACCTGTTGATGAAAACCAGTTCAAGAGCATTAAGAACACGCAAACTGTATTACTTTGCAAATGATAATCATTAAATATTTCTCAACTAAGAAATGCATGCACGGCTTCTGTTCTTCTTTTCGCTTTAAAAGGAGAATGGTACTAAAAAATAATCGTCTACGCTACTTTGTCGACACAATCTCACATAAAATGGTAATGAAATTAAAATGAACGGCATTTTCTTCTATAAGGTGTCAAGAAAACACAGAAAATTATCTATTGCAAAAACATATATACATCTTTAAATACAAGCATGGATACATACATACATACATACATACATACATACATACATACATACATACATACATACAAGCGTACATATGTATGTATACTTGTTGTATGTATGTATGTATGTATGTATGTATGTATGTATGTATGTATGTATGTATGTATGTATGTATAGGAGAGAGAAAGGACGTGGGGACAGAGAGAGAAAGAGGGGGGAGGGTGAGAGAGAGAGAGAGAGAGAGAGAGAGAGAGAGAGAGAGAGAGAGAGAGAGAGAGAATGTGAAAGATAATTTTTATTGATGCGCCTGCAATCTGGACTACTGTGCATTGTTGTTGATTTGACAAGTTGATGCATTAAAGTAATTGATATGTGCATACATACATACATACATACATACATACATACATACATACATATACATACATACATACATACATACATACATACATATATACAAACATACGTATACATACATACATACATACATACATACACACACACACACACACACACACACACACACACACACACACACACACACACACACACATACATACGTACGTACGTACGTACGTACGTACGTACGTGCACACATGCATGCATGCGTGCATACATACATACATACATGCATACATGCATACATGCATGCATGCATGCATACATACATACATACATACATACATACATACATACATGCATGCATACATGCATGCATGCATGCATGCATACATACATACATACATACATACATACATACATACATACATACATACATACATACATACATACGACAGAGCTGGGTCAATAAACGGACAAACAAACAGACATTAAAACAGATTTAAGCTTTTTCAGGAACGCGATGTTCATGCTTGACAATGCTTCATAGATACAGAAGGGAGGTAATATGATTCACAATGCAAAGACAAAGAATTTATTACAAAACCATATGCACATTTATGAATACAAACATAACTACACATACATATACTAACCTACCTACCTACTTACCTACCTACTTACCTACCAACTTTCCTGACTACCTACCTACCTACCTACCTACTTACCTACCTACCTACCTACCTACCAACCTACCTACCTACCTACCTACCTACCTACCTACCTACCTACCTACATACATACATACATACATACATACATACATGCATGCATACATACATAGATACATACATACAAACATACATACATACATACATACATACATACATACATACATACATACATACATACATACATACATACATACATGCATACATACAAACAACAAATCCATCTACAAACGTACATACATACATACATGCGTACATACACACACAT
>JADBJO010007870.1:86496-105143 GCA_016801955.1 Conus betulinus
CACAAAAAAATCGGAGCGGCATAAAGGCGACGAAGGTTGGCGCGAAGGCAGTGGCGATTCCAGAGACAAGCAGACCCAGGCAGGTGATGATGTGTATAATTTTACGCCCATACCTGTATAGATGCAAATTGAAGAAGTAATTATCAGAGAGAGAGAGAGAGAGAGAGAGAGAGAGAGAGAGAGAGAGAGAGAGTCTCATATTGTTTTGTAAATGGTTTGTGGATTCGTAAAAAAATGTTTGTTTTTGTTTTGTTTTGTTTTGTTTTTTGTATTTTTCGCAATCTTCAATCACATTTAGCATTCATGAGTAGGAAAAGGTGATGTTTAAGAACATCTCTCTCTCTCTCTCTCTCTCTCTCTCTCTCTCTCTCTCTCTCTCTCTCTCTCTCTCTGAAAACAAATGCACTTGTTTATTTGATCTGTAACTGAAAACAAATGTACTTGTTTATTTGATCTGTAAACTTCGGAAATAAAAGTGATAGTCGATCTCTCTCTCTCTCTCTCTCTCTCTCTCTCTCTCTCTCTCTCTCTCTCTCTCTCTCTCTCCCTCAACACAGACCCTTTTTTTCCCAAGGTCCCAAAAGAAATTGAGCAATCCTGTTACAGCTTTATAGCTTTAGAATAAACACCTTAACTGCATGTTACCACTTACCGTGAGTTAGCAGGAAAATAAACTGCCCATTCTCCACTGAGCGCCCTCTGAAGTCAATGGTTATCACCAAAGGGGAGATTAGCACACAAACATGCAGCAGCTAATTTGCCTTGCAATGACGACTTTGGCCTGCTTCTGGTTCTAAGCTGGCACAAATAAGCTAATCCACATGAAAAAAAAACTCATGGTAACTTGGGAGGGATCTATGGGATATGAAACATTAGTCTTCAACGATGAGAACTAGGCGTTCAGGAAAGGAAGAGAAGGGCATTTTGAGCAAAAAATGTTGCATTCGCATTTGTTTCTGAAATCAAACCTTAGAAACGTGATATAACAGGATTATTACAGGCGACTATCAAACATTAATTCTACTATAGCCAGATAAAAAAAAAAGAACGTGCACCACACGACAAACCAGCTCTTTGCGTGACTGCAAATACCCCAGACTGAAATAAATACAAACCCCAATCTTAAAAGGAGACTTGTTCTGTGTGCCCTGTGTTGCCATTTCTGGCAGGTGATTCGTCGCCATAAGCAGCATTCGTTTGGAGTTAGGGCGTACATTTATTTTATCATGGGAGCAAGAGTTCCCTCCTTGTTCGTTCTTTTCTGTTTACTGTTCTCTGCCTCATTCAAGATTCCCAGACATGAAAGTTTTTGAGTTTCTACAAGTATGAGGAGCAAATGTCAAAGAAAAATGATCTCATATTATCCAAATATCTTAAAGGAAAACATTACGCACAATGAGAACCAGGGGGAAAAAAACGAGTTAAGGTTCTTTAGTGCATGAGACAATTATTAGTCTAAAAGATGTTTGGAAATGTTTGCAGAGTTTCAATGCACAGAAAACTGGAGGAAGAAGAGTGAGAACAGGGGGTAAGGATGGCGGGTTGTCTTAAATTGGCCATCGACAGCCGTCATTATTTACAAGTGAAACGATTAATCATGACGCTGAATTCCTCTTTTATTTTTTCATAGTTATATAGTCACATCTTCTTATGTTGGATACTGTTCTCTTTTCAAAGCACTACGACCTAGACCCCCGATCCCCAGAACTGTTTAATCAAGTAAGTTCATAGATTCCTCCCCTAATCCCACCCCTATATTATTGTGTGTTTTCTTTCGTATTGAGTATACTTTGCAAGCATGTGCAGAGAGAGAACAGAACAGAACAGAACAGAATTTTATTCAGTAAGGCCAAAGCCCCTTTGAAGGGGTGTGAACATTAATGATCAATATTGTGCAGAGAGAGAGAGAGAGAGAGAGAGAGAGAGAGAGAGAGAGAGAGAGAGAGAGAGAGAGAGAGAGAGAGAGAGAGAATGCCTGTGCCTGCTTCTGACTACACTTCCTGTAATACTTTCTTACCTTCTCTTAGCCTGTTTTTCATATGTAGCCTATTTCAATTCGGCACGCGTAAAAAAAACGAACTCCTGTACTAGGTGTAGACAATAAACCAGTCTTGAATCTTCAGTCTTGAAAAAAAAAGAACTACCTGCTCATGCAAAAGATGTCAGGATCTAAGTCGGCAGTTGGCCTGGCATGAATTCAAGCCCTTTATTCTATTGCTTGGTGAATCCATGCTTATACTGACAGCTCAGCAGGGAAAGCCCACAGGGATGAAGACTCTACTCTAGACGAAGTCTGGAACCAAAGTCTGCAAGGCCTTCACTCTACGAAAACACTCCACAAACCTCAATGCCAAGGCTGCTATCTTGTTTGTCTTTTTGGATAAAAAGAATCAGCTGGCAGTAGAGTCTGTCCGATTACAGGTTCGATGGGAAATCAATACTGGCAAAAGCGTAACCGAGCTAGGTGAATAAGCAACTGGTAACCCGGCCCACAGACAATCAGTGAGGTCTACAGCTTGCAGCAAAACTTTACACCAACCACTATCTACACACCCCAGAACAACATAACGCCGTTCTCGTTTAGTCTGAAATAAGCTGGATTAATAAACAGTGATGGTTCGGTGGTGTACATACTTGTCTGAGAGAGAGGTGAACAGCCCGGCCCCCACCATCATCCCCACCAGCAGTAATGTCTGGGACACGTCTGTCAACGCTTCCTTGTCACAGACCAGGCCCCACTGAAATTGAAACGGACAAAGTTCAGGATTATTAATGTGATGTGATGGCTTGGGTGTAAGATCTTTGAGTTGTTGTTGTTGTTGTTGTTGTGTGTGTGTGGGGGAGGGAGGATGCTGGGAGGGAGGGTAGGAGGGTTCGTGTGTACGTGCGTGCTTGTGTGCGTGCGCGCGCGAGCTTTCTGTGTGTGTGTGTGTGTGTGTGTGTGTGTGTGTGTGTGTGTGTGTGTGTGTGTGTGTGTGTGTGTGTGTTTTTTTTTGTAACGAAAAAACTCTCTCTCTCTCTCTCTCTCTCTCTCTCTCTCTCTCTCTCTCTCTCTCTCTCTCTCTCTCTCTCTCTCTCTCTCTCTCTCTCTCCCCTACCGATCATGAACTTGAGTTAATTGAGTTAAGGCAAGTACCACAATGGACAGGTGCAAAACAGTTCATTATCAGACCTGTATGAGGACACCCTAGGAGATCAACAATAGGAGGAAATCAGCCAGCCTGAATCTCGTGATGGATCTGGCATTGGAAATTGCTGAAAGAATAGGCTCCTGAACATGTATAGATGAGAGAAAACGTGCACTTCCCGTCATTTCTGTTAAGGTTTAGGGGGCCTGGAGCTGACCTCTGGTGAGTCATTGAGCCGGGATTGTGAACCAAGTCTTGGAGATCGCTTTCGCCAAACCACTGATGACTTTGTCACCGTGGCATCGACGTGGGCCGTGCGAACTTAAAAACAACTAGGTCTAGCTTGGAGGCCAATTACAGATGCTCTCTCTGTTGGCTTGAAGTCAGGTAGAATCATTCTTCCAGCGGAAAGAGAAATTGCTGTTAAGGATCTTGGATGGAGGACGCGCACTCTGGTTAGTTCATCATAGTGTGTTGCCTGCACACCCTCGACCTCTGACACTGCGATGCCGAAGGCAATGGTTTTTGCTTTTACAATGTTGAAACGGACATGGCTGTTTTAGTTAAGGCATTTGGTCATTTTAGCTGTTTGTCTTCAGCACTCTCCGTGTGCTGCGGTTTAGCTCTGTCTATGGTGTTTGTGGAGATCGGGAATTTTCTCTTCTTTTTGACTACTGAGTAATGGCTTTTGGTTGTTGCTAGTCTAGTATGACAATTACCAGACTTCTCCAGTCTTGAAATCATCTGCAGATCTTTTTTGTTTGATACAGGATGGTGTCGTCGGCGAACAATCTTACGGTAGACTTTGATCCTCTGATTCGAGTCGTTCGTGTACGCCACGAAGAATTTCGGACCAAGGGTACATCCCTGTAATACCCCAAGGTCATTTTGCCGAATGCGTAGATCCGCCCCCCCCCCCCTCCCCCCCCCCCCCCCCCCCCCCCCCCCCCCCCCCCCCCCCCCCCCCACACACACCCCACCCCCACCCCTTCCTATTCCCACCACGACTTGCTGAATACTGTAAGTGAGGAAGCTCTGGTTCACTTTGAGGATCTGTCCACAGATCCTACAAGCTTTTGGCTGAGAAGTCGTTAGCGGAGCACTTTGAAAAAACGCCTTTGAACTATCGAGAAAGATGGTGTCCCTTGTACTCACTCGTCTAAGTATGCAGCTTGCTCGTCAGTCGACAGGATAAGCTTAATTTCACACGAGAAGGGAGTGGCAAACTGTACACTCACATAATGCTCGCATTCATATACAGCACAGCATAGTACAGTACAGTACAACACAATACAATATACTACAATAAACAACACAACATAATAAAATGCAATGCAGTGCACCACAATACCATACAATACCATGCCATGCCATGCCATGCCATACAATACAATGCTATGCAATACAAATACAATACAATACAATACAATACAATACAACAATGCAATGCAACGCAATGCAATACAACACAATAAAACACATACAACACCATACAATGCAGCACACACTTCAAACCTCAGACATCAGAGACCGATCCAGAGGTTCAGCGAACTCCAGGTCATCAAGACACGGTGTTTCCATTTCTTCCCCTGTGACGTTTATCCAGGTCACACTGCACCTTCCATACGTCACATTCGTGACGTCAGGGGGAATCAGCTGTGACGTACTGTTGTCGACTTCTTTGCACTTGTATTCGTTTACTTTTCCTGGAAGAATAGCAACCATTATGATGAACACAGGTTTGTTTGGAATCTGTGTGGTATAGCTAACTACTTGACAAAAGCACCAAACCAGGAAGAACAACGAAAAAAGAAATGTTTGTACTGTCTATTTGACTGAAAGGAGGAACACTGACGTAAAGCAATGACAAAATCAAGAGAGAGAGAGAGAGAGAGAGAGAGAGAGAGAGAGAGAGAGAGAGAGAGAGAGAGAGAGAGAGAGAGAAGCGATATGAATTATATGGCACCGTTGCAAAAAAATTTTACAACAGCATACCAAAGAAATAACGTTTTTAAAACTGAAAGGAAACGTGGAGATTACAAAAGATAGAAAGTCAGAAAGAAAAGTCGAGAGGAAGAAAACCAAAGGAGAGAAGTAGAGTAGAAACCAACCCAAAAAGAAACGAAAGAAAGAATGGCCCCCCCCCCCCCCCCCCCCCCCCCCCCCCCCCCCTCCCCAAATAATAATAAATGAAGAAATAAACAAATAGATAAATAGGAAAATATAAAAATAAGATAGATAGTTAAACAAATAAATACATAAAAATAAATGAACAAATAAATAACAATAAACTGAATTAGATAAGCGAAGAAACCATGCAAAAATGAAACAACGCGAACGACAACATAAAACAGGATGAAATAAAAACAAAAAACGCGACACGCTACGCGAAAAAAAAAAGAGAACCGAAACAAACCGAGTTCATAAACACAAACATGAGCACGAATCATGATACGAATAAGTCAACAGATAAGACTGTAACGAGAAGAGAAAGACAAAAAAAGTTACAGAGAGAGAAAACCAAGAAATTGAGTTTAAGTAAATGAGGACAAGTAAGGGGGTGAAAATAGGAAAGTTAGAAGGAAACTTTAAAGAGCAGAGACCTGTGCCAAGGTCGAACGAATGTTGTCTGTGTCCTTTGAGTCAAAATATGAAGGAACGCATTTCATTTTTTTTTTTATCTAGGGGAGGTGATTTTTTTGCTGGAAGGCAAACGTTTATACCCCATGTACATTTTTTTGCTTCTCAATGGCACCCATGAAAATCACAAAATATCGACGTTTCTGTAATAACAAATATTCCATGAGTGTGTTTTACTTTGAAGATAGATATCAGTTTGTAAAACAACTTCATAGCATTAATACGAACAGTGTAGTTTAACCACCATCTATGTAATAATCAAATAGAAAATTTAGCAAAAGATACGGAGTATGAAATCAGAAAAATACGGAGGACAAAAGATACGGAGGATGAAATCAGAGAGATACGGAGATGAAATCAGAACAGAAAGATACAGAGGATAAAATCAGAAAGAAAACCTAGAAAACGATGTGGTATGTTTAAAGTAAGAACAAGATGCCAAGTATATAAACGTACTCCCAGTTTATCCTGAATACGCCTGAGATATTCCATTAACAGGAAAAACCGTCTTGGACTGGTATAACCGTTAGTAATGGCTATTCTGGTAAACGTCGGCCATCACCTGTGACCTGTAATGAACATACTTACAAATTTTCAGAGAGATCGGCCAAGTACTTTCTGAGATTTTCCATAAAGAAGAAAACCATTATGGGCCGTTAGTAACGGCTATATCGGTAAATTAAAACATCGGGCATTATCCGTGACCCACAATGAACATATCTACAAATTTTCAGAAAGATCAGCCAAGTACTTTCTGAGATATTCCATAAAGAGAAAAAACCGTTTGGGGCAGTCATAAGCATTAGTAACAGCCATAACGGTAAACTAAATCATCGGGCACCATCCGTGACCCATAATGAACATACCTACAAGTTTTCGAAAGATCGGCCGCATACTTTCTGAGATATTCCATTTAAAAAAAAAAACGTTATGAGTCGTTATAGCTGTTAGTAAACAAAAACGTTGGGCATTATCCTTAACCCATAATGAACACCTACAAATTTCCAGAAAGGTCGGCCAAGTACTTTCTGAGACATTCCATAAAAAAAAAAAACCGTTATGGGCCGTTATAGCCTTTAGTAACGGCTATAACGGTAAACTAAAACATCGGGTATCATCTGTGACCCACAATGAACATACCTACAATTTTTTCAGAAAGATCGACGAAGTGCTTTCCGAGATATTCCATAAAGAAGAAAAACCGTTATGGGCCGTTATAGCCGTTAGTAACGGCTATAACGGTGAAACATAAACATCGGGCATCATCCATAGCCTATGGTGAATAGACCTGCTAATTTTCACAAAGATCGGCAAAGGACTTTCTGAGATATTCCATAAAGAATAAAAAGCGTTAGGGGCAGTTATAGCCGCTAGTAACGGCTATAACGGTAAATTAAACCATCGGGCATCATCCGTGACCCCTAATGAACATACCTACTAATTTTGACAAAGATCGGCCAAGTACTTTCTGAGATATCCATGAAGAATAAAAAACCGTTACATGCCGTTACAGCCGTTAGTAGCGGCGATAACGGTAAACTAAAGCAATGGTCATTATTCGTGACCCATAAAGAACATACCTACGAATTTTCAGAAAGATCGGCCAAAGTACTTTCTGAGATATTCCATAAAAAAGAAAAACCGTTACAGGCCGTTACAGCCGTCAGTAACAGCTATAACGGTAAACTAAAACATCAGGCATTATCCGTGACCCATAATGAATATACCTGCTATTTTTTTTAGAGAGATCGGCTAAGTACTTTCTGAGATATTCCATAAGGAAGGAAAACAGTTACAGGCCGTTACAGCCGTGAGTAACAGCTATAACGGTAAACTAAAACATCGGGCATCACCCGTGACCCATAATGAACATACCTACAAATTTTCAGAAAGATCCGCCCCAGTAGTTTTGCCTGGAGCGAGTGAACACATTTTGACCATGGACGGACGGACACACACACACACACACACACACACACACACACACACACACACACACACACAGAGCATTTCTTCGTTCCCATTCTAAAGTACTCCCTGTTCTGTAAGAACAGGGAGTACAAAAAAAGGAGATAGGGTGCATGGAAAAACAACGGAGAAAGTACAATGGTTAAAAAAAAAAAAAAAAAAAAAAAAAAAAAAGAAACCAACAATGCAAAGACAAACAAAAGAACGGAACAAGCCGAATGTTTAAGGAAAAAGATACCAATGAACACGATGGCCAGAATGTTCCACGCTGCGGGGAACAGGCACAGCAACACTTGGACAAGTTGAGTCAGCTGATAGCGGCCTCGCCATCCCAGCTCTTTGAGCACTGCATCCACTGCCTCACCAGCATCCTCCTCCTCGCCCATCTTTCTGCAAAGTGTTGGAGACAGTGATGAAGATGATGTTGAGCATAACCATTATTTCGGTGAGTGCATCAGCAATATCAACAACAATGATGAAATTATAATAATCACACTCCCCCCCCCCCCCCTTTTTTTTTTTTCCCTCCCCCCCGCAGCCTGACTGCCGTCCCCTTCCTCGACCATCTTCTGCGTAATATTGGGGATGGTGGTGAAAATGACGTCGATACACACACACACACACACACACACACACACACACACACACACACACACATATATATATATATATATATATATATATATATATATAAGAATTAATTCCTACTTACGGTGACTACATTGAAAAGTGACCTTATAGAGACCTGGTTATATTCAACATCCTTGGGCAGGGGAGGCTGAAAGCTGATAACTGCCATCTTTTAGCATTGCTATGCTTATGCTAACAAGGACATTAATTGGTTTTTAGTAGTAAAAACAGATATAGCTTTTTTGCCCGGTCGCCTTAAGGATTTTAAATATTTGGTCAGACTTAGGGCGACTTAAGATTTGACAGGTGTTAAGGCGACATTGTATAAGTTACCACTTAGGAAAGACATATGTGTTTTGTGTTCACATTGTGTATAAGTCACCACTTTGGTAGACATATATATATATATATGTGTGTGTGTGTGTGTGTGTGTGTGTGTGTGTGTGTGTGTGTGAAAGAAAGGGGGAAAAGAGATGGGAGAGAAGAAGGGTAATGTTTTTAGAGGATGCATAGGTTTTCATAATGGGTTAGGGTTGAGTCAGGGTTAGGGTTAAGGATTAAGATTAGGGTTGCGTTAGGGTTAGGGTTGTAAAGTTGTGTAAATGTGTGTGCTTTGTATAGGTAGTGTGGATGGGTGAGCGGAGCCCAGCCAAAGGAGGTTAACACTGTAAAAGGGAAATATATATTTTAACCTCTGCCAAGGAGGTTATGGTTAGGTAAGGTTAGGGGGTAAGATTAGATAAGGTTAGGTTAGGGTTAGGGTTGTAAATGTGTGCTTTGTATGAGTAGGGAGGTTGGGTGAAGGATAGGGTCAGGGTAGGGTTAGATAGGGTTAAGTGTAGGTTCAGGTTAGGGATAGGGTAAAGGTGTGAATGTGTGTGCTTTGTATTGGAAGGGATGTTGGGTGAGGGGAATGCAGCCAAAGGAGGTTAACACTGTAAAAGGGAAATATATTTTAACCTCTGCCAAGGAGGTTAGGGTTAGGATTAGGATTAGGGTCAGGATTAGGGTTGGGGTAGGGTTAGGGTTGTAAAGTTGTAAATGTGTGTGCTTTATATAGGTTAGGGTTAAGATAAGGGTTGGGGTTAGGGTTGGGGTAGGGTTAGGTTTGTAAAGTTGTAAATGTGTGTGCTTTGTATAGGTAGGGTGTTTGGGTGAGGGGAGCCCAGCCAAAGGAGGTTAACACTGTAAAAGGGAAATATGATACATTTTAACCTCTGCCAAGGGGGTTAGGGTTAGAGTAGGGTTAGGGGAAGGATTAGTTTAGGGTTAGAGTTGTATATGTGTAAATGTGTGTGCTTTGTATGGGTAGGGAGGTTGGGTAAAGGTTAGGGTAGGGTAGGGTAGGGGGTAGGGTTGGGTAGGGTTAAGAGTAGGGTTAGATTAGGGTTATAAAGGTGTAAATGTGTGTGCTTTGTATGAGTAGGGAGGGTTAGGGTGAGGGTTAGGGTTAGATAGGGTTAGGAGTAGGGTTAGGTTAGGGATAGGGTTGTTAAAGTGTAAATGTGTGTGCTTTGTATGAGTAGGGAGGTTAGGGTTACGGTTAGATAAGGTTAGGAATAGGGTTAGGTTAGGGATAGGGTTGTAAAAGTGTAAATGTGTGTGTTTGTATGAGTAGGGAGGTTGGGTGAGGGGAGCCCAGCCAAAGGAGCTTAACACTGTAAAAGTAATCAAGCAACTGGTTGAGTGACTAAGACTTTCTTTCCATAGCAGTGTGCATCAAAACTAAAGGCACATTTAGACCTCTAGTCCATTTTGAAATGCCATAACCCATTTGTGGATAGCATGCTTTTGGAGCGTGAAGTTGTGCATAGCTCAGCTGTATTGTTGTCAGCTTGAATAAAAACAGAGAAAAAGAGGGAAACCTTAAGACATTCCCTTAGTTCTAATGTACAGTGAATATCAACCTTAAGGGTACCAAATGTCAACCTAAGTGAGAAGTAATACAAATACATATATCAACCTTAAGGGTACCAAATGTCAACCTAAGTGGGAGGTAATACAAATACATATATTACATTTTTTCTCCTTCTTTAAAATGCTACCTTGGCAGAGGTCTGAGCTCTCCGATTTTATACTTCCAGTTCTTAAGAACAGAGAGTACTTTAAAACGGACTGAGGAAATGCTGTCTGTCTGTACTCTGTCTGGTATAGTCTGTCCAGAAAATTATGTTTACATGCTCCAGACAAAACTAGTGTGTCAATCTTTCTTGAAACTTGTAATTTTATGTTTCTATGGGTCAAGGATGATGACCGGTGTCTTATTTTGAGCTATTTAGCAATAATTCGGGTGGAAATGGCAAAAAAAAAGGCTTTCGTCCCTGCAGTGCACTTTCAAATTATATATGGTTACATGGTTACATTCAACATGCTGCTGGTAGCCTGGCGTGCAAGTTCAGTGGTAAGAACGCCCGTCCAGTGATGCAAACAACAAGGGTTTGACGCCGATGTACCGCTTTGACGCCGCTTTTTTAATGTTTATTTTTGTAGTGGGAAGTCGACATATGTACAACTGGGAATAAGTTTATTTGCCTTGCATCTTGTTCTAGTTTAGGTGTGTATACTTTATAACTTATTCAACAGGTTGTATATGTTTCAGTGCAATGTTTTCATGTTTTTTTTTTTTTTTCTGTGATGTCACACAACCAAGCTTGAAGTGTGAAGTTTGACACGACTGGCATGCAAACAGACTGAGACTGATACACACACATACACTTCTTGAAAGCCATACTCACATATAGAACACAGACAGACAGACAGACAGAACGACAGACACACACACATACATGCCCACATGTTCAGGCATAGGAGAGAGAGAGAGAGAGGGGGGGGGGGGGGGGGGGGGGGTGGATGGGTGGGGGTTGAGTGGAGTTCAAGCGTGCTACAGGAATTTGGATGGAGGCAGACAGACTTCTTCTTCTTACACTGGCTATCAACTCCTGCGGTCACCCCTAATCTCTAAGCATGCAACTATAAGTCAATACACAACACACCTACCTAGCCTTGGGGGTGTTTTTTGTATGTATGGCTGTTTTGTTTTTGTTTTTATCTCACCTTAAAGGTAGCCATACTCCATCTTCAGGGAACTGGGAAGAAAATTAGGAAAAAAGACAGGATGTAGAGCACAAGAGGCAGAAATAAGAAATCTTGAAGAGAAAAAGAGAGCATGACAGGAAAGAGGAACCCCTAACTACCCAACCACAGTGAACGTGATAGTTCCTGTGGTTCCAGAAACAGGAGGGGCCCTTAATTTCACATTCCGCAGTGCCCCACTGCAGGAGAGGCAGAAAGACAAACTGTAGACAAACATTCTGAAACAAACCATATCAAACGCTGCCTTTTCATTTTGAAAGTGATTTAATAAAGTGATTAATACCGTAGTGGCGATCACAAGAAGCAACTTCCAGCAAAATCAAATGAACCAACAAAACCAACTGTGTTGCTAAGCAGTCGCAAAGCCCTATTTCTATTATGCACATCAATATCCTTGACCATAAGCATAACTTCATAAGTCAAAGTGTCCACACACAAAATTTGAGCTGAGTCCAACAGTTCCACTATTGTGGAAAAAAAACAACACCAACAACAAAAAAATGGTATTTAGAGCCCTCTAAATACCCCCAATCCCACCCCACCCCACCCCAAACTATCTTCCTGACCTCGACCTTGTCAACAGGGGGTATTTTGAAAAAGAACAACTAGACATTCTATGTGCAAGAGTTGGGAGCCGGTGGATGATTCCTCCATTGATGAAGGAGATCCATGCAAGTCAAACATTTCACCGGCCAGTCAAAACTGACCAAAAGTGAACAAGACATTCAAACACAGCCAATTAATGAGGAAAAAGACACAACAATCAAACCTATGTCACAAAGAGGCAGACATACTTGGAGCAAGGTGCATCCCAAAGAAAAAAAATTGCATGAAAAAGAAAACCTTCTCAAGCCCCCCAAACACATCAACACCCCACGCCTCTGGAATTGAAAATTCCATGGATGCATTCAGGCTGTTAAAGATACATAAAATGGCCATACATATAGACAAAAAACACTACCAAGTAAATAATATGAATCACTCATGTGGTTTATAGCACCATCGACACTATTGACAACTACCAAGTAAACAATCACTCAATCATGTGGTTTATAGCACCACCGACCATTATGGGCCACATCAGAGTTGACACCTTGTCAGCTAAGTAAACAAGTGTACATCATGGCTGCCATGCAAGTTGGGTCGCATGATTTTAATTAAGGGGAGAGTATATAGAGCCTAAAGTTAACATGAGAGCGTTCGTCTTGAACCTGTATTCAAGACGTGTTTAGCGGCGGAAGGCCAGGTATAGAGTAGCGAGTTCCTCTCTGGAGAGGTAAGCTCGGGCTCTCCGATTGACTTGTGGGTGCAGAGGCCGAGAGCGAGTTGAGAAGTGCAGTCGGTGCACTGAGCGCTCCTGATCGCACCCCGGGGGGGGGTTTGACAGTACTCAGGTTTGCTGGTTGGCACCAGGTAAGTGTTCAGTTGTAAGGGGTTGACAGGGACTATAGGTGTAAAGGGTCGCTTTAAATGTAACACCTGGAGAGGTATTTACACGGAATTTCCCTGTTTCAGTTCTCCCTTTATTCAGCTACCCGATTACTGAGGGCATCCCGGACTGCCTTGGCTGGGGCCTAGCGATGGGAACTGGAGTGGGTGTTCGGAAGTAAGCAGTCTAGTGTGAGAGGTCGTCGCAACTAAGCCTTGGGTCGAGGAGTTGGCGGAGGGGACCACGAGTCTCTGTGGGATGGAAGCCCGCCTCACTACCCCAGGCATGGGTAGGACGATGAATTGAGGGCCAGGTGTAAAGAAAGCCCGATAACGCAGGAATGATACTGATCCTTGCGTGGTTGTGTGCCATGGACTGGTACTTAAAGAGTGCTAGGGTGTGCCCGTGACTGGTCTCTGTTAGTTCACTTGTTTTTATGTGTCTTTTATGTAAATGGAAATGTTGGCTCTATGCTGAGTGGATGATACAAATTAAATTAGTAGCCGAAGAGTTATTTCCGGCATTCTTAATTTCTGTTGAGTAAATTTAATAAATTGTAACTCCCTATGGGAGGGGAACTGGGAAATTGAAATTTTTTGTTGTGCACCTTTGGTTGAGTGGAGAGATAGTGGGTGTGCACAGAGTAAGCCTTGTTGTGTGTGTATGGGAGTTTGACCACATGTGACAGTGTTATTCTTCTTCTTCTGTGTACACAGGCTGTCAACTCCTGCGGTCACCCCCAATCTAAGCATACAGTCAATACACAACCTACCTACCTAGTCTGGGGGTGGAATTTTGTGTGTATGGCTGTTTTGTATCCCACCTTAAAGGTAGCCATACTCCATCTTCAGAAAATTGGGAAGAAAGCTTGGAAAAAAAAGACAGGATGCTGAGCACAAGAGGCAGAAATAAGAAATCTAATTTATCTTAAAGAGAAAAAGAGCATGACAGGAAAGAGGAACCCCTAACTACTTAACGACGGTGACCTTGATAGCTCCTGTGATTTGAGAAACAGGAGGGGCCCTTAATTTCACAGTCCGCAGTGTCCCACTACGGGAATGTGACAACGACACTTAAATTTTGTTACCTAATCACCAGAGCAAAAACAGCATAAACAGTCTGTCATGTGCTACAGGCCAGAAATTCTTCTTCTTCTTCGAACACAGGCTATCAATTCCTGTGGTCACTCCCAACCTAAGCATACAAGTCAATACACAACCTACCTACCTAGCCCTGGGGGTGGATTTTTGTGTGTATGGCTGTTTTTTTTTTATCCTACTTCAAAGGTAGCCATACTCCATCTTCAGGGAGCTGGAAAGAAAATTTAGAAAAAAGACAGAATGTACAGCACAAGAGCCAGAAATAAGAAATCTTGAAGAGAAAAAGTGAGCATGACAGAAAAGAGGAACCTCTAACTACCTAGCGACAGTGAACTTGATAGCTCATGTGGTTCCAGAAACAGGAGGGGTCATTAATTCCACAGTCCGCAATGCCCCACTGCTGGAGGTTAGAATTTATTGGTAAAGATTGTGAAAAAATATGGATGAAAGATCTGGTAGATAGAAAGGATAGTACACTCAGTTCAGCAAAAGAATAAGAGTCACAGAGAGAAATAGAAAAGGGGGACATCACTAGCACAAAGAGTAGAGCGAAGCAAACTATTTGTTCGAAAGACGTTCGGTATCCAACAAGGGGAAGTCCTAATGAATAAAAGGTCATTCAAGCAATGTCCAAGTTATGTAAAAACAAACAGCAACGTCTGTCTTAACCCGATGTTTTTTTTTTCTCTCAAATACCAGTTCATTATGCAGTTGGGTTTTGTCTTCTGCGCAGTGGTAATGGAATACAAGGTGTTTGTGGGACCAGAGAGGTACTGACTTCAGCTACACTAACAGAGCAACCCTAAACCACCCTTGAAAGCCAATGGTGAATACAAAGGCTGCAAGTACACACATGCAGGGTCAGATCTGTGGGAGGGTTCCTGGGTTCCGGAACCCCAGCCCCCACCCCGGGCTGTACATCTACCTTCAAAATTAGAAAGAAAAAAAAAAAACCCAAGTGTGTCACTGAGCAGCAATCAAGTTGTCATTTCTATGATACCTACCAACATCTTGGACTAGTGTTGTCTGACAGGAGTTGTTCAAGACTCAGTTATTCAGTCATTAGGCCTACTGCCTCACTGAGACCAATCTAATATACTCCTATATAGAATTGGGGCTACAGAACAGAAATGTTTAAACAACAGAAAACATGCCCTTAGCTTGTTGACGGTATTTGCCTCTTTCGTTGAACACTTTTGTTTTTTACCAACATTATCTTCTCTCGCTGTGACATTTCAAAGTCTGGAAATATCACATTTTTTTCCAAGAATGCTTCAACTTCTTTTACTCCAGGCAAAGAGCCCTGCGAGTCCTTCCCTTGAACCTTTATGTACTTTTCAAAATGCTTGCAAACACATTCAGCATCACTTGTATTCCACTGCCTGTACCGCCTACGAGACATGGTAGGCCTACACAGTTTTTTTGAACCTGTTGTTTTCAATGATGGGGAAGTTGTACTACTCTTTGCGAACTTGGGGAATGAAGTCATGCCACTCGCATGCTCACAGTCTGGTAAGTTCTGTGTAGATACAGTGGGATCATCCTCAAAATTGTCCAAAGTAGATGCTGTTGCGCAGGATGTGTGGCCTACACTTTTCATGTTTGACAAATGTGGCTGAGAACTCTGAATGCTATCCAATGTACATGGGATTGACAAAGAGCTGTGCAAGGAAGAAGTGGACATCTCCAATGAACTGGCGATGTTTTCATGGCTAGATATGGGGGACTGACAATGTACTGTTTCCACTGGGAAAACTTGAGGCAGGTGTTTGCTGAACAGCTCCTCTGCCATGCGTGTCAAGTTTATCCAAGAAGCCTCCAACTTTGGTCAACTCAGCAATTGCCAATGGGCACTGATACACATTTTTTTTGTTGATGTTTTCCGAATGTCCCATGTGCCTGTACCAGGTTTGTCTTTGCTCTTCAGGCAGATCTAACAGAGCAAAAAATGTGGATGCCCTATGTCTAAACTTGTCAGCAATTAAAAGTTCTGGTCGCTTGAGTTTCTTTTCACCAATTGCTTGTATGATGGACTTGATGCAATAGTATCCCGAAGCATGGTCTTTTGAACCTCCTGTATTAGGAAACAAGAAAACATTTTCTTCATGTACTCCAGCGTGGCTACGTTCAGAAACCAATTTTCTGATAGCTTGTACTGTGTCGTTAGGAATGAGAACTGGAACCATTTTTCTGCTGCCTTTGCCCTGCTGATAAGCTAGTTTTGTTTTTTCAACCAGCACTTGCTCCAGTGGATCAGTGATTTGTAGAACAAGGTTCTGATCTACCCACATGCCTTCTTCTCCCTCCCGCCACTCTTTAAGAGTCAGTCTAGCCGGTTCTCCCCCACGTCTGGCATTGTACATGGTGAGCCTGCTGACCACCAAATTTCTTAACTGCACAAAAGCATGGTGGTCCCACAACAGGAAATCATCTTCCATCATGCCATTCATCTGAGACATAATAAAATTTCGGAATGTCTCAACATCTTCTTCGAGAGGCATCTGTTGTGGTTGTCGTAAAGTGTCACGCCGCCTCTCACAGTCCAGCTGAGCGGAATAGAAAATAAAATCCCAGTTCAATTCCAAAACTGACTGGAACAACTCGACTTCCTTTGCCTTTTCCATGTTATCCAGTTGACTGTAGTGACCCTTCATCACTTTTATTAAACTTTTTTAAGGCATATCCAAGCGCAAGCTTCAAGCCAGACTTCTGTCCCACATCATTTTCCTTTCTGGTCAAAGTGTGTATTGCCGTTTCTAGCGTTTCAAAATACTGTCTGTCAACCACACTCTCCCCATTAATTTGATCGTCACCTGCTTCAGTTCTCATTCGTAATACCACATTTGCAACCAGGCGCATTTCACCCATGACTACACGTCTTTCTTTTTTGAAGATTTGCACCAGGCTCTCTGTCCCAGCAGAAGTATTGCTTTGTCTGTCCGACACAAGTGTCCAGCCTCATCTTCCCTAAATTTATTCAAAATCTCGCTTTGGAATTCCGCTGATACCCCTGAAGTCGGTGTTTTTGAAAATGCAACTGTTTCGGCTCTAACATTTGCACTACGAGAGCAGTAATATTTCTTGTGCTTGCAAATTACTTTTTTGCTAAAGAAGCCGTTACACCCCACTACATCACTACACCTGTGCTACCCTGCTTCCTTTCCCTCAGCAGCTGTTTTCCTTCATCCCGATGCTGGATATTTTTTTTGAGGATTCCTTCTTTTCTTAAAGATTCAAACACTCTCAACTGTTCCTGAGGAGGCAGAAGTAAAGCTGCTTTCACACTCTCTTCTTCCTTATGCTTCCTCTTCATGTGTCTTGAAAGTTTGCTTGAAATGTCCCACAAAAGACACATGGACGTGGAGGCTTCTTGTAAGTTTTTTGCATGAAGTGCTTGAAGTGGAAGTTGACTGTGAGAAAGATGCCGACTTTTCTGAAGGCTGGTGTGAACTACCTCCAGTAACAGTAGCCTTCGAGGAAGAAGCTGACCTTGCAACACACTGGGGTGAAGTACCTGCACTAACACTAGTCTCAGAGGAAGAAGCTGACCTTGCAACACACTGGGGTGAAGTACCTGCACTAACACTAGTCTCAGAGGAAGAAGCTGACCTTGCAACACACTGGGGTGAAGTACCTGCACTAACACTAGTCTCAGAGGAAGAAGCTGACCTTGCAACACACTGGGGTGAAGTACCTGCACTAACACTAGTCTCAGAGGAAGAAGCTGACCTTGCAACACACTGGGGTGAAGTACCTGCACTAACACTAGTCTCAGAGGAAGAAGCTGACCTTGCAACACACTGGTGTGAAGTGCCTGCAGTAACATTAGCCTCTGAAGAGGAAACTGGCTTGGCAGAAACAGCAGTCTCCGCGGAAGAAGCCAACTTTGCACCAAGCTGGTGTGAAGTGTCTGCAGAAAACAGTAGTCTCCGTGGAAGAAGCCAACTTTGCACCAAGCTGGGTGTGAAGTGTCTGCAGAAACAGCAGTCTCCGCGGAAGAAGCCAACTTTGCACCAAGCTGGTGTGAAGTGTCTGCAGAAACAGTAGTCTCCGTGGAAGAAGCCAACTTTGCACCAAGCTGGTGTGAAGTGTCTGCAGTAACAGTAGCCTCCAAAGAAGAAGCAGATTTTGCACCAAGCTGGTGTGCAATGCCTGCAGTAACAGTAGCCTCCGAAGAAGAAGAAGCAGATTTTGCACCAAGCTGGGTGGTGTGAAGTGCCTGCAGTAACAGTAGCCTCCAAGGAACAAGCTGACCTTGCAGTAAATCGGCGTGAAGTGCCTGCAGTAACAGTAGCCTCCAAGGAACAAGTGACCTGCAGTAGATCGGCGTGAAGTGCCTGCAGTAACAGTAGCCTCCGAGGAACAAGATGACCTTGCAGTAGATCGGCGTGAAGTGCCTGCAGTAACAGTAGCGTCCAAGGAACAAGATGACCTTGCAGTAGATCGGCGTGAAGTGCCTGCAGTAACAGTAGCCTCGAGGAACAAGATGACCTTGCAGTAGATCGGCGTGAAGTGCCTGCAGTAACAGTAGCCTCCATGGAACAAGCTGACCTTGCTGTAGATCGGCGTGAAGTGCCCGCAGTAACAGTAGCCTCCGAGGAACAAGCTGACCTTGCAGTAATAGACGAGTCAGTGACATTACCCTGTACTCAAAATGTT
>JADBJO010007871.1:0-14185 GCA_016801955.1 Conus betulinus
TTCATTTCCATAGGAAAAGATCTCAGGTCTTAGAACCAGCTATCTGTCTCAATGGTCAGGTAATTAAAGTTTCCAAACAAGTGAAATTTTTTTGGGGTTTTTTTGATAGTAGGCTTTCCTTTTTGCCTCACATTAAGTACATTAAACAATCTTGCCAGTCAGGTTTGAATGTTTTAAAGGTATTAGTCACACTGATTGGGGTGCGGACAGGCGAACTTTGTTGCGATTATATCGGGCTTTGGTGAGACCAAAGCTAGATTATGGTTGTGTGGTATATGGATCCGCACGAAAGTCTATCTCAAAGCTCTTGATCCAATTCATCATCAAGGACTGCGGATTGCTTTGGGAGCATTTCGCACATCTCCAAAAGAGAGTCTGTATGTTGAATCTGGAGAACCCCCCTTTGGAGCTAAGGAGATTGTGTCTTTCCATGAACTATTATCTGAAACTGAGGGCTAGTCCAGAAAACCCTGCCTATGATATTGTCATGAACCCACCTTTTAGAGCCAAATATGACTTAAAGCCAAATGAGATTCCTCCACTGGGTATCCGTATTTTGCCCCACTTCAGGGCAGCTGGCATTGACCTTGATACTGTTGATGATGGTCCATTACAGACTGATGTACCTCCCTGGAAAATAGCCAATCCAGAGATTAATTTATACTTAACTCAATTTCGAAAGGAGGTCACCTCGAGTGCTGCATATAAACAACTTTATCTTGAGCAATGTGAACTTATAAAGATTTTACCAAGATTTTTACAGATGGTTCTAAAAAAGATGAGAGGGCTGCAGCGGCCATTGTGTGATAGCAATTTTCAGGAGCCCACCTTGTTAAGATTGCGAGATTGGTCATCTGTTTATACTGCTGAACTGAAGGCTTTAAATCTGGCTCTCAGTGCGGTGTCCAGGTCAGATCAGAACGATTTCCTTATTTTATCGGATTCATTGTCGGCACTGTCGGCTTTATCGACAAGAGAAGTTTCACATCCAGTTTTGGCGGATATTCATGATCTTCATACTCAGCTTGTCTCTTCGGGAAAGCATATAGTTTTCTGTTGGGTCCCCAGCCACATGGGAATCTATGGTAACTCCGTGGTAGACAAAGCAGCCAAACAAGCTCTCGGTGCAAGTCTTTCTAGGAGGCCTGTGCAGTTTGTTCCTCACTCAGATCTTCGTCATAAATCTAGCTTGTATTGTCGTGAACTGTGGCAGAGTGAATGGGTCTAGCCAAATTCATAACAAATTGTTTAAAATTTGCCCAGATTTAATCAACCCTTTCCCATCGATTGTACGTAACCGTAAAGAGGAATCGGTTTTTGTCACGGTTACATTGGGCACAGCTATATAACGCACAGTTGGATACTCAGAAGGGAAGACCCTCCATGGTGTGTTGCATGTGACAGCTTTTTCAGTGTTCATCATTTTTTGACTGAATGTGCTGATTTGATGTGTATCAGAGAGAAGTTCTTTTTCCACCAGTGATTTATCAGTTCTTTTTCGTGAGATTTCAGTGGATCTTATTTTTTCTTTTTTGAAAGAGGTAAACTTATTTTATAAGTTATAGTGCTTTAATAATGTATATAGGTGTTGCTGGAGTTAAACAGACAATTGTGCTTTTGTCTTTATAAACTTCAAGCGATGTGTTAATACTAGTGTGGGTATTTGTATCTAGAGACTCAGCAGATATGATAGCTGAGGTCCTGATTTGGCTGGTATACCCTCCTCGGTTCTCACTGACAGAGGAACGCAGTTCACCAGCGAAACAATGAGCCAGGTATTCAAGCTGCTGTCAGTGAAGGGCTGCGTACTACTCCCTATCACGCTCAATGTAATGGTCTTGTGGAGCGATTCAATGGCACATTGAAAAGGATGCTGCGTAGACTCACCCAAGACAGACCAGAGGAGTGGGACCGATGGATGCCAGCATTACTCTTCGCATACCGAGAGGTTCCTCAACAGAGCACGGGGTTTTCTCCATTTGAGATGCTCTACGGACGTCGGGTGAGAGGCCCTATGAGTGTGTTGCGCGATCTCTGGTCGAAGCCTGAGAACGTAGACACCCAGACTGCAGCCGAATATGTGTTCGATTTGCGCAACAGGATCGCCGAAACCTGTGAGATCGCCCAAGGGAACTTAGAAAAAGCGTCGGCCAGGTACAAGCAGCACTTCGATGTGAAAGCACGACCTCGTGTTCTCCAACCGGGGACGAGGGTCTTGATCCTGCGGCCAGTGAAGAATAACAAGCTGGAGCTGGCATGGCAGGGTCCTTTCCCCGTGGTGGCGAGGGTTGGCGAGGCAGACTACAAGATTCGGGTGCGCGGACGGGAGAAGCTCTACCACGCCAATTTGCTGAAGGAGTTTTGTAGAGAGAGACAGTGAGTTGGAACAGACAACCGTGGCTGCAGTGATCACTCAAGAGGAAGATCCCAGTCAGGTTATTCCTACCCTTCGGAAGGATATTCCTTTGGTACCTTTGTCTACAACCGAGACAGCGAAGGATGTGGTCATCGGTGCAGAGGAGGCCCAGTTCCGGGAACAACTTCAGCAGTTGGTAGAGGAGTTTAAGGATGTGTTGACTGACCTGCCTGGGGAGACAACACTGGAGACGTGCGAAATCAAATTGAGCACGGATGTTCCGGTGCGCGCTAAGCCATACCCAGTGCCCTACTCACAGCGTGAATGCGTCCGAGAAGAAGTGGAAACAATGCTCAGATGGGGGTGATAGAGAAATCTGTGTCACCGTATTGTTCTCCGATTGTGCTTGTCAAAAGGAAGACGGTAAGATACGATTTTGCGTGGACTTCCGCTGTCTTAACAAAGTACTGGAGTTCGATACTGAGTCAGTTGGACGCGTGAGGCATTGAGTGGTTGTAGTGAATTCTGATTTTTTTTTTTTCGGGTTGTTCATACTGTTCATGTTGCTGCTCTTTGCGCGTGTTTGCTATGGTAGGGTATTTAAAGACAGGCTTTTAAATCTCAGGATGGGGGTATTGTCACGCGCAAGACGCCGTTGCGTTTTTTGTCGTTGAGGCGTGTAGCCGTTGTAATTCTGGCTTGTGTGTTAAGGGAGGGTAGTCCAGGCGAGAAAGTCTGTGGGTGCGATGTTCACGTGTGTGTGACCATGATCACCGCGAGGGTCAGCTTGTGTTGTCATTGTCTATTGGTTGAGGGAACTGGTGAGCTGTGGTCAGTTTTGTCGACTGGGATGCTAGTTGGCTTCTCTCATCAGTTTCGACTCCTGGAACCGTCCGCGAAGGTTCGGCAGTTGCAGTATGGTGTCTGACACTCTTGCTACCTCGCTTGGTAGGGTGTCACGGTAAGCTCTCGGTCAACTGTGTGTTGGCTTGGCTTCCGAGCGTTGGTTTCTATGTTTCGGTGTGCCGTCTGCAGTTTACGTTGAGCAGTGGTGCAGAGGCGTCCACTGGTACACTGCAGCGCGGGTGTCCTGTCCTGTCTTGTCCTGGGGGTCGACCGTCCTGTGAGGGAGACGGAGGTCTTCAAGGTCGGGTCCTGCTTCCAGTGTCGTCCATGTGTTTTTTTTTTTTTTGACCCAGGTGAGGTTATATGGGATGTGAGGAGTGGAAGGTGGTAACGATCGTGACCATGTAAATATGTATAGACTGGGGGAAGTTGTGCCGTTAATTGGCGGTTTGTATTTAAGGTGAAGCTACGGCGTTGTTTGGTCACATTTGTGAAGGTGCAAAATAATATCTCGGGTGTGGCGCTTATTGTGGTTATTCCGTGATAGAGGAAGATGGGGGGGTGAAATGGTATTGTTTGTGCGGCGTCGTATATGTCGTGCGAATGGTTGGTTAAACGCCACATGTGCTTGGTAAGGCCGCCTGAATTGTGACGGTAAGAAAAGCGGGTTGCGCAACTAAAAATACTTTCGTACATTCGTTATTTGGAGCAGACGCGTTAAACGTACGTGTAGGCTGTTGTGAAGTTCACTTTATATAAGGTGTAGGGAACAGGGTGATATAGAGAATGGAGAGGGTGGTGGTCCTAGTTGGCTTGCTATGGTAATCAAATAAAGGGGGGTAGGTAAAGGGGGGGTGGGTATGAAGAGGGTAGGGGTAACTTATGGATATTATAATAGCGTATACAATAGTTAGGTTAAAGTTGGGTATTATACAGGGGGTAGCTTAAGGGTATCTTGGGTTAAGAATAATACTGATTATAAAGTGAGTGCAGGGATGTTAATTGTTATGTATATGAATAGGTTTTTCATGTGCGGTGCTATGATATGTGATGTGCTATCCCATGTTTGGTTGTGAGGGAATGTTTATGCGGTCATTTTTTTTTTTTTTTTTACATTTTTTTTTTTTTTTTAACAAGACTGATTTAGTGTCGATGGGGATGTAATTTAAGATTGAGAGAGTATTACCACAAGCATTTGTCAATACGGCTTTAAAAATGGAGATTTGAGGTCGATACGGGGTTTGCCTATTCTAGTTCGGTACCAAATATAAAGGGAATACTGTCGACTGTTCTGTAGTTCTGTTAATGGTTTAGTAGTGATAGAATTGTATGTGAACAAGAGCTATAGTTTGCTGTTAAAAATCGTCCATGGCATTAAGACAGACCTTGTGCTGTTAATGTCCGACTGGTCAGTTTTTATTACTTTGCTGGTGTGACAATATTGGTTTTGGGTTAGTGTGCCACTGTGTGAGCATGGTCCACCTTTATAGTCGCGTTGTATGAGGAGGGGGGTACATATTATGGAAATACAAACTCAGCCCCATGTGCAAATGAGCTATGGTGATTTAAAAAAAAAAACTGTTGTCTGGACCGATAACATTTACGACTGCTAGTCAAAAACTCGGGTAGGAACAGCAGTGGGCTGGGTTAAGTGGCGTTAAACCAGTGTCGGTACCGTGTAGTCATAAGGACGTTTTGTAACTGTAGGTGCTGACAGACCGCCCTGGCTTCCGCCTTTGACTCCTGCCTGGGCTGTCGTTCCTGGCTTTCTCCTGAATCTACCCTGGCAGCTGTCCTGTCGTCCGCTGTGATGTCTGCTCTGATGGTCGCCTGACTTCTGCCTTGGCTTGGCTCTGACGCGCCCACCACCCGTACCAGTCCGAGGTGGAACCGACCTTGGGTGGGTGCTAAGTGAGGCTACGAGGGGTGTGGGTGTGGTGTCTCCTGCCGCCTGCGTCTGCCATTTGGAGGAGAGTCCTACGTGCGTGACCTGTCCGGGTCACGTGTGTCCTCACCGCCAGCTTCCGGCCTGCGACTCTGTGACTGCAAGGTTGTTTCCACTGTGGCCCTCAGGTGTCACACGTAGGGTGTGATAGTTACACTACTGCATACACACACTTTGTGATAGGTAGTGCACTCTACAATATCATCAGTTGGTGATCTTCAGTCATCTTCAGTCTCCGTTGTTAGTCTTCAGTCTTCTTCATCTTGTAGGCTTCGGTCATCGTCATCGTTGGGTCTCGACAGCTGCGCCTCACTCTGTCGTCCTTCTTCATGCCCGTCTGATTACCCAGTGGTGATGTGGTGACCACTGATGGTTGCAGAGACTTGCTAGGGTGAAGCCGCTGTTGATGGTGTTCTCGGATGTGTTTGTGGGCGGGGGAGTGCGAATGTGTGAGTTGGAAACTGTTTGACAAGTATATATATGTTTCTTAGTATTTGATTATTTGAGGGGAAGTGGTGGTGGGTGTGTTTGTTAGATAAGTGCTCCTGGGTGAGCAAATTGCCAGCAGAGGTTGGTCAGGTTATCTTGAGCGGCTGGGTATCGCATGGGCACCAAGGGTTCGGTGGCGCTGTCTAATTGCCTGGCAGTCCAGCCCTGGTTACCATGTGATTCCGCCAGTGGTGCCCCTTGTCTAGGTTGGGACTCTGGGGTGGGTCGGGATCCCCTGAGATTCCCAGCGACAGGAGGGCATGTTGTTATTGGTGGGTGTTTGTATGCATAGGAGTTGGGTCTGTGCTTGACCGCTGTGCACTTGGGTGCTGTGGCGAAGGAATTTGCTGGGGTTTATGTGCCTGTCCTTTGAGTGCTCATGGGTTGTAATGTGAAAGTTAAGGTATATGTGCTGATGGTGATTGTGAATGATTGTGGGAGTGATTGTAAATAAAATTGGATGTTTGTGCACCTGTATTCGTTTGATTGGTGTTTGTTTTGTAGTGCGTGTTAGTATTAGTTAGTGGGAGGGAGGATTTAAATAGGGAAACCCTTTACATCCCCAGGGTGTTCCCTGTTTTGTAAACAGAACAATGTTGACAGTGACAGTCACACTTCTCTACATGCCTGTTTGCAAACAGAACAAAGCTGACAGTGACAGTCAGACTTCCCTTTATGCCTGTTTGTAAACAGAACAATGTTGACAGTGACAGTCACACTTCTCTACATGTCTGTTTGTAAACAGAGCAATGCTGACAGTGACAGTCACACTTCTCTACATGCCTGTTTGTAAACAGAACAATGTTGACAGTGACAGTCACACTTCTCTACATGCCTGTTTTGTAAACAGAACAATGTTGACAGTGACAGTCAGACTTCTCCACATGCCTGTTTGTAAACAGGACAATGCTGACAGTGACAGTCACACTTCTCTACATGTCTGTTTTGTAAACAGGACAATGCTGACAGTAACAGTCACACTTCTCTACATGTCTGTTTGTAAACAGAACAATGTTGACAGTGACAGCCAGACTTCTCTACATGCCTGTTTGCAAACACGTTTGATTTTGCCTACGATTAGGCAGATCTTTCATTTCAAACTTTAAAATGCATGGCTTTAAATGTTCCCCTTTTCTGCCTGCTATTCATGTTTCATCCTGTTAGTTGTCAAACATGTTTTAACTGCACCTGCAAATACTTGATGTTCTTCAAACGGATGAGGACAAACGCCACGCTGCTTTGGAATGCTATCGATGATTGTTAATCAAATGACCTGAACCAACGAAAGACACACTTTCTTGATCTGTTGTAACTAAAACCTTGACTATAAAATGCGTCCTTTTCCTGTTGTTGGGAAAGAAAACTATTTCATCATACTTCCAGAAACTTTTTCTTCATTCCAATATATACCTGCAAACACCAAAAGTTAACAAGCAAGGCACATACCTTCCTGGTCTGTAGTAACAGTTTCATCTGTATCAGCGCCTCCTCCTTTCTGACTGTAGGCATTCACACGGACCTTGTATTCTACATCTGGCTGAAGATCTGTCACATTCACTTCGATAGTTTGGGAGTCTGATTCTAACTGAGCACTGGTCAGATAGATAGATGACTGTGCTGCACACTCCGTGACTGAGGGAGCCTGCAATAAAACCAGTTCAGAATTTCTTTAAAATCATAACATGAATATGTCCTCATTTACTGAATTCTTGACAAGAATGCAAGTTATTTGGTGGGGGAAAAAAAGCAGAGGGCTTTTCCCCAAACATGGTTATGGGTCTTGGAATTATATTTCGTGTCGTCCCACTTTCTCTGAACTTCATCATCATCGTGATCATGATGACAGTGCTGATATCCCTCTGCCAAGACTGAATATGTTCTTGTTGGCATTTGAAGTAAAACCTGACAGCTGTAGTAATCAAAGATATGGGAATGCAGAGGTGCACAAACAGAAGACGTAGATTGCACATTTTGTATTCGGTTGATACCTGAAAGAGCCGTTCTCTATAGCAGTGGCAATGGCATTGAGCCCATTGATGCACATGTTGGAATTCAATCTATGTTATGCATGCAGCATCTTCTAATCTTTGCTGACTGAATTTGAGTCAGTGTCTATCTGTGTTTGACTGAGACTTAGATCTGCCAGTGCTTATGGTCTGATTATGTGACAATCTGTCTCTCTGGAGCCCACCTCTGTCTGTCTGACTCTGTTTTCCATCTGTTTGACTTGTACACAAGGTGTGAAGCAATGCTGGTGCACAAAATAGTGTGTGTGTGTGTGTGTGGTGTGTGTGTGTGTGTGTGTGTGTGTGTGTGTGTGTGTGTGTGTGTGTGTGTGTGTGCACGTGCGTGCGTGTGCGTGCGTGCGTGCGTGCGCTCGCGCGCGTATGTGTGTGTGTGTGTGTGTGTGCGTGCGTGACAGCATGTCAGTGACATGTAACTATTTGAATGTGTGTGCATGTGTGTGTGCGTGCGCGCGCACGCGTGCGCGCGCGCGCGTGTGTGTGTGGGTTTTTGTGTGTGTGTTTGCGTATGTCTGTGTGTCTGTCTATATATAGCTACCTGCACATGGGTACGTATAAAATGTCAATGCTGCGATAAGAAATTAGCAGGCAAACACACGAACACTACAATCAATTCCTCACCTGAAGAGACACAGATACACTAGGACAGATGTGGAGAATCAAATCACTTATCACGTGCATCTGAACACAAAGGCACACAGAAGACAGACATGGAGCATCAAACCATCCATCACTCCCTCTGAACACACACAGAAGACAGACATGGAGTATCAAATCATCCATCACTCCCTCTGAACAAAACACACAGACAGACATGGAGCATCAAATCATCCGTCACTCCCTCTGAACAAACACACACAGAAGACAGACATGGAGCATCAAAAACCATCCGTCACTCCCTCTGAACACAAACACACAGACAGACATGGAGCATCAAATCATCCATCACTCCCTCTGAACAAACACACAGACAGACATGGAGCATCAAATCATCCGTCACTCCCTCTGAACAAACACAGAAGACAGACATGGAGCATCAAATCATCAATCACTCCCTCTGAACAAACAGAAGACAGACATGGAGCATCAAATCATCCATCACTCCCTCTGAACACACAGAAGACAGACATGGAGCATCAAATCATCCATCACTCCCTCTGAACACACACACAGACATGGAGCATCAAATCATCCGTCACTCCCTCTGAACAAACACAGACAGACATGGAGCATCAAATCATCCATCACTCCCTCTGAACACACATAAGACAGACATGGAGCATCAAATCATCCGTCACTCCCTCTGAACACACACACAGAAGACAGACATGGAGCATGAAATCATCCATCCATCACTCCCTCTGAACAAACACAGAAGACAGACATGGAGCATCAAATCATCCATCACTCCCTCTGAACACACACACAGACAGACATGGAGCATCAAATCATCCATCACTCTCTCTGAACAAACACACACAGAAGACAGACATGGAGCATCAAATCATCCATCACTCTCTCTGAACAAAACACACAGACAGACATGGAGCATCAAATCATCCATCACTCCCTCTGAATACACACACAGACAGACATGGAGCATCAAATCATCTGTCACTGCTTCTGAACACACACACAGAAGACAGACATGGAGTATCAAATCATCCATCACTCCCTCTGAACAAACACACAGAAGACAGACATGGAGCAACAAATCATCCATCACTCCCTCTGAACAAACACACAGAAGACAGACATGGAGCATCAGATCATCCGTCACTCCCTCTGAACACACAGAAGACAGACATGGAGCATCAAACCATCCATCACTCCCTCTGAACAAACACACAGAAGACAGACCTGATGAGTCAAATCATCTGTCACTCCATCTGAACCGACACACAGAGGACATGGACAACCAAACCACATATTACACCATCTGAGCAGACACACAGAGAAAAGACAAGTAGAATCAAACTACATGTCACGCACATTAGAGTTACTGTAGGTGCAGTCAGAGCAGAAGACAGCAACACCCGACTTGCAGTCAAATGTCCCAGCCATGGTGATGAACTTCACGCTGTATCCCCTCATGTCTCCATTCGGCTCGCTAGGTTTGCGCCAGGTTACTTTGCCCCACCGACCGCCTTGCTCTGGTATGTCAAGCCCTGACACTTGCCCCGCACCTTTGCCACAGACGAGTCATTATCCATAGATTTTGCATCTACTGAACAGAACATTCATGTCGTTGACACATATGTCAGCCCAGAGGGAATTGCGTATCTGATAGTCTTCTGTCAGTATGCCTTTCTTCACTTATATTACTGAAACAGATTTTTCATTTACTGACAATTCTCAATTTTCACCGTATTTTGATGGTGATGCCTTTGTTTTCTTACCTTCCATTTCCCACGCCCGTTAAGGGGCCCTACTCCCACATCACCTGTTCCGGATCCACCATACACAGCCACACACACTTGTCTCGACGCATGGACAACAGTTGGACAACAGTCCATTGGAAGCATCAGTATCAGCATCATCAGGTCCACGTTCACAACTCAACAGAGGAGACACTGCATTGCAGGTGCATCTATTCAAACAGTGCCAGTTCTGATACACTGACACCACCAGCATCTAGGACCTCCTACTCATATGAACAGTACACTTGTTGTGACCACCATGAATAGAGTGTCCTCCTCAAGAGTGTGCCACCATGGCCACTTGTACACCATCACAGCAGACCATTACTGATCCCAACACTCAGAGAGCAGGTTTGCCACCATAACCATCCTACACCAGTCACAGAGAGCTTACTGATACCAACAACATGACCATCCTACACCAGTCACAGAGAGCTTACTGATACCCATCACCATGGCCGTCCTACATCAGTCACAGAGAGCTTACTGATACCCAACACCATGGCCGTCCTACACCAGTCACAGTGAGCTTACAGATACCAACACCATGGCCGTCCTACACCAGTCACAGTGAGCTTACTGATACCAACACCATGGCCACCCTACACCAGTCACAGAGAGCTTACTGATACCAACACCATGGCCGTCCTACACCAGTCACAGTGAGCTTACTGATACCAACCATGGCCGTCCTACAACCATTGACCAGTGAGCTTACTGATACCAACACCATGGCCATCCTACACCAGTCACAGTGAGCTTACTGATACCAACACCATGGCCGTCCTACACCAGTCACAGTGAGCTTACTGATACCAACACCATGGCCGTCCTACACCAGTCACAGTGAGCTTACTGATACCAACACCATGGCCATCCTACACCAGTCACAGTGAGCTTACTGATACCAACACCATGGCCATCCTACACACCAGTCACAGTGAGCTTACTGATACCAACACCATGGCCGTCCTACACCAGTCACAGTGAGCTTACTGATACCAACACCATGGCCATCCTACACCAGTCACAGTGAGCTTACTGATACCAACACCATGGCCGTCCTACACCAGTCACAGTGAGCTTACTGATACCAACACCATGGCCATCCTACACACCAGTCACAGTGAGCTTACTGATACCAACACCATGGCCATACCTACACCAGTCACAGTGAGAGCTTACAGATACCAACACCATGGCCATCCTACACCAGTCACCTACTACTGTGAGTCACACATCCTACACCAGTCACAGTGAGCTTACAGATACCAACACCATGGCCATCCTACACCAGTCACAGTGAGCTTACAGATACCAACACCATGGCCGTCCTACACCAGTCACAGTGAGCTTACAGATACCAACACCATGGCCGTCCTACACCAGTCACAGTGAGCTTACAGATACCAACACCATGGCCGTCCTACACCAGTCACAGTGAGCTTACAGATACCAACACCATGGCCGTCCTACACCAGTCACAGTGAGCTTACTGATACCAACAACACCATGGCCGTCCTACAACCAGAGGAAACCAGAGCCAGATACCAACACCATGGCCCCCTACACCAGTCACAGTGAGCTTCCAGATACCAACATGGACGATGGATGAACACACCATATGGAGAAACGTACTGATATGAACCATGGACGTCCTACCTGAGCCACAGTGAGCTTACACATACCATACCCTGGTCATGATCCTGGTCCATTCCCCAACGTTCTGGTCTTTCACTGATAAGCCCACCATGGCCCCCCTGACCATCCCCAACGTTCCTCTGAGCTGGTCTGTCAGAAATCTCCGCCCACAATTCCTGATCAGATCCCCAATTGGATTCATGATGGATCCATCTGGTCCCTATGCTACCAGACCAACGTTCTGGTCAGGAGATCTGACCATTCCATCACGTTCTGGTCATGGATATCTGACCATTCAGCCCAACGTTCTGGTCAGGGCTATCTGACCATTCAGACCAACGTTCTGGTCAGGAAATCTGACCATTCAGCCCAACGTTCTGGTCTGGAAAATCTAACCATTCAGCCCAACGTTCTGGTCAGGTATCTGACCATTAAGCCCCACGTTCTGGTCAGGAAATCTGACATTCAGCCCAACGTTCTGGTCAGAAAATCTGACCATTCAGCCCAACGTTCTGGTCAGGAAATCTGACCATTCAGCCCAACGTTCTGGTCAGGAGATCTGACAGACAGCCCAACGTTCTGGTCAGGAGATCTGACCCTCTGAACCAGTTCTGGTCAGAAGATCTGACATTCAGACCAACGTTCTCAGGAGATCTGACCATTCAGAAGACAACGTTCTGGTCAGGAGATCATTCACCACGTTCTGGTGACCCACAGAAGACAGACATGGAGCATCAAATGACCATTCAGCCCAACGTTCTGGTCAGGACAGACATGGACATCAATCAGCCCATCGTTCTGAACACACACAGGAAGACAGACCATTGGAGCATCAAATCTCCATCAGGAGATCTGACCTCTGAACACACACACAGAAGACAGACATGGAGCATCAAATCATCCCCATCACTCCCTCTGAACACACACACAGAGACAGACATGGAGCATCAAATCATCCATCACTCCCTCTGAACACACACACAGAAGACAGACATGGAGCATCAAATCATCCATCACTCCCCTCTGAACACACACACAGAAGACAGACATGGAGCATCAAATCATCCATCACTCCCTCTGAACACACACACAGAAGACAGACATGGAGCATCAAATCATCCATCACTCCCTCTGAACACACACACAGAAGACAGACATGGAGCATCAAATCATCCATCACTCCCTCTGAACACACACACAGAAGACAGACATGGAGCATCAAATCATCCATCACTCCCTCTGAACCACACACAGAAGACAGACATGGAGCATCAAATCATCCATCACTCCCTCTGAACACACACACAGAAGACAGACATGGAGCATCAAATCATCCATCACTCCCTCTGAACAAACACACACAGAAGACAGACATGGAGCATCAAATCATCCATCACTCCCTCTGAACACACACACAAGACAGACATGGAGCATCAAATCATCCATCACTCCTCTGAACAACACAGAAGAAGACAGACATGGAGCATCAAATCATCATCCATCCCTCCCTCTGAACACACACAAAAGACAGACATGGAGCATCAAATCATCCATCACTCCCTGAACAAAACACACAGAAGACAGACATGGAGCATCAAATCATCCATCACTCCCTCTGAACAAACACACTGACATGGACATCAAATCATCCATCACTCCCTCTGAAACACACACACAGACAGACATGGAGCATCAAATCATCCATCACTCCCTCTGAACACACACAGAAGACAGACATGGAGCATCAAATCATCCATCACTCCCTCTGAACACACACACAGAAGACAGACATGGAGCATCAAATCATCCATCACTCCCTCTGAACACACACAGAAGACAGACATGGAGCATCAAATCATCCATCACTCCCTCTGAACACACACACAAGACAGACATGGAGCATCAAATCATCCATCACTCCCTCTGACAAACACACAGAAGACAGACATGGAGCATCAAATCATCCATCACTCCCTCTGAACACACACAGAAGACAGACATGGAGCATCAAATCATCCCATCACTCCCTCTGAACACACACAGAAGACAGACATGGAGCATCAAATCATCCATCACTCCCTCTGAACAAACACACAGAAGACAGACATGGAGCATCAAATCATCCATCACTCCCTCTGAACACACAACACAGAAGACAGACATGGAGCATCAAATCATCCATCACTCCCTCTGAACACACACAGAAGACAGACATGGAGCATCAAATCATCCATCACTCCCTCTGAACACACACAGAAGACAGACATGGAGCATCAAATCATCCATCACTCCCTCTGAACACACACACAGAAGACAGACATGGAGCATCAAATCATCCTCACTCCCTCTGAAACACACAGAAGACAGACATGGAGCATCAAATCATCCGTCACTCCCTCTGAACACACACAGAAGACAGACATGGAGCATCAAATCATCCATCACTCCCTCTGAACACACACAC
>JADBJO010007871.1:21279-26279 GCA_016801955.1 Conus betulinus
CTGAACAACACACAGACAGACAAGCATCTAATCATCCATCACTCACCTGAACACACACAGAGAAGACAGACATGGAGGCAAATCATCCATCACTCCCTCTGAACACACCACAGACAGACATGGAGCATCAAATCATCCATCACTCCCTCTGAAACACACACACAGACAGACATGGAAGCATCAATCATCCATCACTCCCTCTGAACACACACAAAAGACAGACATGGAGCATCAAATCATCCGTCACTCCCTCTGAACATGAGCACAAAACACACCTGAATCCAAATCATCCGTCACTCCCTCTGAACACACACACACTGGAGCATCAAATCATCCGTCACTCCCTCTGAACACACACAGAAGACAGACATGGAGCATCAAACCATCCATCACTCCCTCTGAACACACACACAGAAGACAGACATGGAGCATCAAATCATCCATCACTCCTCTGAAACACACAGAAGACAGACATGGAGCATCAAATCATCCATCACTCCCTCTGAACAAACACACAGAAGACATTGAGCCCAACGTTCTGGTCAGATAATCTGACTGTTAAGCCCAACGTTCTGGTCAGAAAATCTGACTGTTAAGCCCAACGTTCTGGTCAGAAAATCTGACCATTCAGCCCAACGTTCTGGTAAAAAAAAAAGTCTGACTGTTAAGCCCAACGTTCTGGTCAAGAAATCTGGCCATTAAGCCCAACGTTCTGGTAAAAAAATCTGACTGTTAAGCCCAACGTTCTGGTCAGGAGATCTGACCATTCAGCCCAACGTTCTGGTCAGGAGATCTGACCATTCAGACCAACGTTCTGGTCAGGAGATCTGACCATTCAGCCCAACGTTCTGTCAGGAGATCTGACCATTCAGCCCAACGTTCATCAAATCATCCATCACTCCCTCTGAACAAACACACAGAAGACAGACACCGAGCATCAAATCATCCATCTCTCCCTCTGAACACACAGAAGACAGACATGGAGCATCAAATCATCCATCACTCCCTCTGAACAAACACACAGAAGACAGACATGGAGCATCAAATCATCCATCACTCCCTCTGAACACACACAGAAGACAGACATGGAGCATCAAATCATCCATCACTCCCTCTGAAACAACACACAGAAGACAGACATTGAGCATCAAATCATCCATCTCTCCCTCTGAAACACACAGAAGACAGACATGCAGCATCAAATCATCCATCACTCCCTCTGAACACACACAGAAGACAGACATGGAGCATCAAATCATCCACCACTCCCTGTGAACACACACAGAAGACAGACATGGAGCATCAAATCATCCGTCACTCCCTCTGAACACACACAGAAGACAGACATGGAGCATCAAATCATCCATCACTCCCTCTGAACACACACACAGAAGACAGACATGGAGCATCAAATCATCCATCACTCCCTCTGAACACACACACAGAAGACAGACATTGAGCATCTAATCATCCATCACTCCCTCTGAACACACACACACAGAAGACAGACATGGAGCATCAAACCATCCATCACTCCCTCTGAACACACACACAGAAGACAGACATGGAGCATCAAATCATCCGTCACTCCGTCTCTGACACACACAGAAGACAGACATGGAGCATCAAATCATCCGTCACTCTCCGTCTGAACACACACAGAAGACAGACATGGAGCATCAAATCATCCGTCACTCCTCTGAACACACACAGAAGACAGACATGGAGCATCAAATCATCCATCACTCACCTCTGAACAAACACACACAGACAGACATGGAGCATCAAATCATCCATCACTCCCTCTGAACACACACACAGACAGACATGGAGCATCAAATCATCCATCACTCCCTCTGAACACACACACATAAGACAGACATGGAGCATCAAATCATCCATCACTCCCTCTGAACAAACACACAGAAGACAGACATGGAGCATCAAACCATCCATCACTCCCTGTGAACACACACAGAAGACAGACATGGAGCATCAAATCATCCATCACTCCCTCTGAACAAACACACACAGAAGACAGACATGGAGCATCAAATCATCCATCACTCCTTCTGAACACACACAGACAGACATGGAGCATCAAATCATCCATCACTCCCTCTGAGCAAACACACAGAAGACAGACATGGAGCATCAAATCATCCATCACACCCTCTTAACAAACACACAGAAGACAGACATGGAGAATCAAATCATCCATCACTCCCTCTGAACACACACAGAAGACAGACATGGAGCAACAAATCATCCATCACTCCCTCTGAACACACACACAGACAGACATGGAGCATCAAATCATCCATCACTCCCTCTGAACACACAGAAGACAGACATGGAGCATCAAATCATCCATCACTCCCTCTGAACAAACACACAGAAGACAGACATGGAGCATCAAATCATCCACCACTCCCTCTGAACACACATAGAAGACAGACATGGAGCATCAAATCATCGATCACACCCTCTGAACATACACACACAGAAGACAGACATGGAGCATCAAATCATCCATCACTCCCTCTGAACACACACACAGACAGACATGGAGCATCAAATCATCCATCACTCACTCCCTCTGAACACACAGAAGACATACATGGAGCATCAAATCATCCATCGCTCCCTCTGAACAAATACAGACAGACATGGAGCATCAAATCATCCATCACACCCTCTGAACACACACAGAAGACAGACATGGAGCATCAAATCATCCATCACACCCTCTGAACACACACACAGAAGACAGACATGGAGCATCAAATCATCCATCACTCCCTCTGAACAAACAGACAGACAGACATGGAGCATCAAATCAAATCATCCATCACTCCCTCTGAACACACAGAAGACATACATGGAGCATCAAATCATCCATCACTCCCTCTGAACAAATACAGACAGACATGGAGCATCAAATCATCCATCACACCCTCTGAACACACACAGAAGACAGACATGGAGCATCAAAATCATCCATCACACCCTCTGAACACACACACAGAAGACAGACATGGAGCATCAAATCATCCATCACTCCCTCTGAACAAACAACAGACAGACAGACATGGAGCATCAAATCATCTATCACTCCCTCTGAACACACACAGAAGACAGACATGGAGCATCAAATCATCCATCACTCCCTCTGAACACACACACAGAAGACAGACATGGAGCATCAAATCATCCATCACTCCCTCTGACACACACAGACAGACATGGAGCATCAAATCATCCATCACTCCCTCTGAGCAAACACAGTGTGAAAGTGAGGATCCTTTACATTAAATGAGTCTCGGGGCGTCTAGCCAAGACCTTCCAAAAACATGGATGCAAAGTGTTCCACAAACCCACCAACTCCCTACGCCAGCAACTGACCCATGTCAAAGAGAAAAACGGACCCCCTCAAGCAGTATGGTGTAGTGTACCAGGTAGGGTGTCAAGACTGTGCCCACTGGCGAGACAGCAAGACACTCACCACCACCGCCTACAGGAACACCAAAACCGATCTACTTCTGCCATACACGAGCACCTACAAGCCACAGGCCACAGTTTCAGCCCCCAAGAAACCGAGACCTTATCTACAGAGCCCTTTCTCACAAAAAAAAGTTAAGAAGCCATCGAAATCAAGACCCAGACGCCCCAGCCTGAACAGAGATCAAGGCTTTGAACTTCCCCCTATCTATAATCAGATCCTGACAACCGTTCACCCCACACACACAGTCGCCCCACCAGGTCTCGCTGCCACAACAGCAACAGAGAGCTGATGAAGACAGGGCGACCCTGTCGAAATATTTTCCAAGTAAGTTTTGATTCTGAGTCCTTAACTACTTTTCTAATGTTGTTGTGATGATTATTGACAGTCGACAAAAAGATCATGACTCGCACCCTGGAATTAACAGTATAAGAATTTTGTTTTAATTATTAGTGACAGTCTACAACAAGCTGTCACAAGTACCCTGGAGATAACAGTGCAATATTTTTTGTGCCAAGAATTATTGACAGTCGACAAAGAAACTATCACTTATACAAACAGTACAAGAATTTTGTTTTAATAATTATGATGGTTAACTGTCAGACTGACAATCAGTATGTCTGCACAATCATGCATTTTTCCCATTGTCCCTCTCCCTCCCTACCACCTCCACCCTCGTAGCCCTCCCTTCCCACCCCTCCCCAGATAAACCTGACAATACTTTTTTCGCACAGAGACCGTTGTAATTTGGACGTGCTATAGCCAAATGGCCGCAGTGTCAGAGAACCATTAGATGGTTCATTTTATCAAGGTCACGACATTATGTCCAAACGTCTCCTTCCACCCGTTTAATCTTCCATGAAGCGAATGAGATACCCACTTAATGCTAGCTGGACACAGACAGTTTTCTAGCTGTTAAATCTGAATCCAAGGATAACTAGGCTGGAACTGACCAACATCAGCTCGGAGGCCAAACACTCCAACCATTTCAGCGTGAAATACACACAGTTTAGACCGTAAAGACCTTTTTCCACAAACAAAACCAAAACACATGCATATGGGACAAAAATTCCTTCGGACAAAATTTACGGTACAACTCTGAAATTCTGCATAGTGTCCTAGTATATGAGAAAGTTTCCATGGCAACCGGAGATAAAATACATATCAACCATCTTTTATGGTTTTCACTGATGTTTCATTGTAACACGTGAAAACATCGGACATACATTGAAAATTACACTGCAGCTGTGGGGTCTGAAAGCATTTAGCTCTTGCATGCTGTCTCCTTAACAACTGTGACTTTTGCAACACTGTGTTTGATATGCCTTCCAGTGAACAATACTGGTTAAGGTAACAGATGAAATGAGGAACCTAACCTATAACAGACTATTACCCATTATTCCTGATCTGATTTTTTCCCTCTGTTGTCAATGTTAGTCTCTTCTGGAAATTTTGGTCGGGGCGAACCTTAGGTGGGTCGATCAGATTGTCTAGGTGG
>JADBJO010007871.1:31279-62903 GCA_016801955.1 Conus betulinus
CCTGCTTAGTCTAAAAAAAGACGAAAACTGAGCCAGTTCTTACATTTGTCATGCTATGAACCCACTAAGGATGATCACTCTTACTGCCTGACTGGAAGAGAGGTTAGCTCCCTACCCAACTTTGGTTTCCATGTGATCCTGGTAATATGGCAATGTGCCATGTCTTATATGACAAGGCATTTGTTCGGACAGGTATGTTTCCTGGGGATTTTGGTAATATGGCGATGTGCCATGTCTTATAGGACAAGGTAGTAGTTAGGGCAGGTATGTTTCCTGGGGATACTGGTAATATGGCGATGTGCCGTGTCTTATAGGACAAGGTAGTAGTTAGGGCAGGTATGTTTCCTGGGGATCCTGGTAATATGACGATGTGCCATGTCTTTTTGGACAAGGTAGTAGTTAGGACAGGTATGTTTCCTGGGGATCCTGGTAATATGACGATGTTCCATGTCTTATAGGACAAGGTATAAATTAGGGCAGGTATGTTTCCTTGGGATCCTGGTAATGTGACGATGTGCCATGTCTTATAGGACAGGTAGTAGTAGTAGGGCAGGTATGTTTCCTGGGGATCCTGGTAATATGACGATGCACTATGTCTTATATGACAAGGTAATAGCTAGGGCAGGTATGTTCCTTGGGATCCTGGTAATATGACAATGTTCCATGTCGTATAGGACAAGGTAGTGGTTAGGGAAGGTATGTTTCCTGGGGATCCTGGTAATATGACGATGTTCCATGTCTTATTGGACAAGGTAGTAGTTTTAGGGCAGGTATGTTTCCTTGGGATCCTGATAATATGACGATGTGCCATGTCTTATAGGACAAGGTATAAATTAGGGCAGGTATGTTTCCTTGGGATCCTGGTAATATGACGATGTTCCATGTCTTTTTGGACAAGGTAGTAGTTAGGGAAGGTATGTTTCCTGGGGATCCTGGTAATATGATGATGTACTGTGTCTTTATCGGACAAGGTAGTAGTTAGGCCAGGTATGTTTCTTGGGGATCCTGTTACCATGGCGATGTTCCCTGCCAATTCTGGACAAGGCCTTTGTTTGGGCGGATAAGTATAAAAATTTAAAATGCAAAACAACTAGCACTCAGACCACCAATTAGGGTCTACTAGAAAAGATGGGGGAAAAAAGGCCCCTTGTGAGGGTTTGAACCATGGACCTGGGAATCCCTGGCTTCCAACACAAGTGTTGTCCATGAAGCTATCTTTCCACATACCAAGGTAAGTCAGGATCCAGTGTTCTAGTCTTGGTGTTTGAAGCAACAGACACTGCAGTAATGAAGTAGTGTGTGAAGCAGAGACAGAATTCAGGAACAATCTTGAAAAAAACAAAAGCACAGAAAAAGAAAGGCTGATTCATCACTTAGGTGATAACTAATGGAATGATTCTGATGCAGTTCCAGGCAAACCTGTTTAGCAGAGTTTATACAAACTGCATTTTTATGCAGGTAAAGAACATGACAAGAGATTTTGCTGATGTGACATGGATCACTCATCCTTGACACGTTCAGCTAGAGTTCACATGCTGCTCTTTATCACTTCTGATTTCTTGCCAAAAAAAAAAATTTCCAAATCACACAACAATGATATAAATAACTGATCAGGTGACTGAACTATTCCTTCACTGTCATCCATCATTCGATGAATGTTGTACACAGATATCTGATGCATATCTCACATGACAGATGAGGTACCTCATCAGACCACTGAACTATTCCTTCACTGTCATCCATTATTCAACAGATGTTGTACAGAGTTATCTGATTCACATCACACATGACAGATGAGGTACCTCATCAGACCAACACCAGAGGGCTGGCTTGAGCTGCTTGTGAAGACGCCAAGAACACATAAGCATTCTTACAACTGTTCCTTTTATTTAGCTCCATCCCCCTGTATGCATCCACCTGACAGTTTAACCAGTGTGGTGAAGCACATATGCATCTGTGTGCATGCACTGACACCACCTTGGGGAATTAGACACTTTCTTTTCATCAAATAATTCACAGCTGTTTTCAGACACCCAGGTGATGCTTCGTTCTCAACATATGTCCTGGGCATGGCAGTTTTACACTTCTTCTTTAGGATTCTTCCTGACACAATTAAAGATTAATTTTGGTCCTCAGAAATGAGTTTGTGAGTTAGGCTAAAGATGCCGCTTTGTACGCAGCCAAAGTTGTGAGCCCTTAATTCACAGTTGAATGGAATGGATGAAACAGACTTTAGTTGACAAAAGTCAGTGGCTGTGTCCTTTCTTCTGCCTCTGAAAGCTGCAAATTGTCATGCACCATCATATAACCATTACACACACATGCTCACCATTAATACAGCTTGTTGTTTGCCTGAAGAAGCCCGAAGCGCACAAACACTTCTTCTGTGAGGAGGAGTCAAAACTGAGGCAGTTCTGGTGATTGATGTTCTGACACTCACTGCTATCGGCACATGTGGAGTCGTAGGTCCGTCCTGAAATGAAAGTTACAGCCACTTGTCGTCACTGCATATAGTTGCATGGATAAGAGAGAAAGTGGAGGAATAAATGAGATAAATGAAAATGAGTGACTGATATTTGAATGGTATGGGAAACGACTGAATGAGTGCCAGTAGCTGCCCTTCGGTCGGCTGTACCTGGGTAGGCAGCCCGTTCAGTGAGTGAGGTAGTGTGTTTATTGTAAAGCGCTTACAGCTTGGTCTGTGACCAAGGATTAAGATTAAGATTAAGATTAAAATTATAGTCCGTCAACAGCAGAGGTTATCTCAGGACTGTCACCACGTTCCAAACTACCACGTATATATGTTAAAAAAAGATTAAAAGCAAAACCTCTCCCAACCATTAAAAACAGATTAAAAGAACCTATCCTAGGATTAAAAACCAACACGTTGAAATAAGATAAGACAACGTTGCCCACAGCCCAGCCGACCGCAAAGGGCCACACCAGCGCCGTCACCACGTTTAAAAAAACCCACAAGGCAGTCATTCACACAATTCTTTAAAATACGTCCAAAAACACATCCAAAAGTTTGTTTAAAAATCTTTCCACCGTAAAATCTCAGATCCGATGAAAAATGTTAATCTCTTTCAAGAACTCAAAGATCGTATCAGGCGGAACGTCTCTGAACAAGGTTTTCATGGAATCTGCTGTAAAATGTTTGTGTCTCACATCGTGCAAGTCCCAACACTCTAAAAGAATATGTTTCATTGTGAGTGGAACATGACATGGAATGCACCATGGAGCTTCTTCACCCTTTAAAAGGTACGAATGGGTAAAATACGAATGGCCAGTGTGCAGCCGGCACAGAACTGTTTCTTCTTTACGACCACCAGACGAAGATGGGAGGAACTCCTTTAGGTTTGGACGGATCTGAAAAGAGTTGTTATCCGTCTGTGTATTCCAATCCTCCTGCCAGAGGTCTCTGACATAATCGTTAATTTTGGGTTTCAGATCTGAGCAGGGGATAGGTGTTTGACAGATTTTCTCTTGTGGCATTCTTGGCCCAAACGATCAACCATTTCGTTCCCTCCGATGCCAACATGACCGGGAACCCAAGCCAGAATAATATTGTAACCCTCCACTTTCAACTTGGTCAAAAGTTAAAAAAAAGTGTAAGAGTTCTGGGATGCTGAAGGTTTCGGCCTGCTATGGCCTCCAAAGCTGACAGTGAATCCGACAGAACCAGAAAAGTCCCTCTTCGTAGACTGTGAGATTATCCTCAGTGCCAGAACCAGAGCTGTAAGTTCAGCAGAGTAAGCAGAAGCGTCTGAATGAATATGTTCCAACCGTATTTGAGAAGGAGCACCAGGGCAATAGGCTGCACAGGCCACTCCATCTTCAGACTTGGAACCGTCAGTGAAAATTTTCTGATAGGATGGGAATTCTGAAGAAAGGTCAGCATACAACGCCTTGTATGCCAGAGAGCTGGTACATTGTTTGCGAAAAGCTGCAAGATCAAAACGGATCTCTGGTGTGAAAAAGGTCCACGGAGGTTGATCTGGAAACTTAGAAAAATCGGACACAACTCCTAGGTCTAGACCTGCATTCCGCGCGTGAGGCTGCATACGAAGACCAAACGGTGGAATACAGTTAGGGTTCTTTTCGAATTTGCTTTGGAACTGAGGGTCAAAGACCAAGGATAGGCACTATATAAATACCAAATATAATAATAATAACAATAACATGCTTAGAGCATGAAAAGGAATGGGCAGAGACATTCCGTGACACACAAGAAGAGTAAGGAACACAGACAGACAGACAGACAGCTGAAGAAAAAACAGAGGCAATATCCAGAGACCTATAGTGTGAGAAAGAGGAAGACAGAACTGAAACATGGACTGTGAGAGGTGGAGACACTGGGGATAAACAAGACACAACTGAAACATGGACCATCAGAGGTGAAGACACTGAGGATAAACAAGACACAACTGAAACATGGACTGTGAGAGGTGAAGACACTGAGGATAAACAAGACACAACTAAAACATGGACCATCAGAGGTGAAGACACTGAGGATAAACAAGACACAACTGAAACATGGACTTTCAGAGGTGAAGACACTGAGGGATAAACAAGACACAACTGGAACATGGACCATCAGAGGTGAAGACACTGAGGATAAACAAGACACAACTGAAAACATGGACTATGAGAGGTGAAGACACTGAGGATAAACAAGACACAACTAAAACATGGACTATGAGAGGTGAAGACATGAGGATAAACAAGACACAACTGAAACATGGACTATGAGAGGTGAAGACACTGAGAATAAAGAAGTCACAACTGAAACATGGACTATGAGAGGTGAGGACACTGAGGATAAATGAGACACAACTGAAACATGGACCATCAGAGGTGAAGACACTGAGGATAAACAAGACACAACTGAAACATGGACTATGAGAGGTGAAGACACTGAGGATAAACAAGACACAACTGAAACATGGACTATCAGAGGTGAATACACTGAGGATAAACAAGACACAACTGAAACATGGACTGCCAGAAGTGAAAACTCTAAGGATAAAAAGAAGACACAACTGAAACATGGACTGCCAGAAGTGAAAACTCTAAGGATAAAGAAGACACAACTGAAACATGGACTATGAGAGGTGAAGACAGTGAGGATAAAGTCAGGCTGAGGTGGAGGAAGGGAAACAGGCAGAGACACAGTCAAAGATGTCCAAGTCAGCTGAGACAGAGAGGCTGTGTTCAGAGGCATGCTGAGAGAAAGGCTCAAGAACAACGCTGAAAGACAGACAGAAGATGTAAAGACAGACTCAGAGGGAGGAAGACAAACAGGCAGACAGACTGACCGTGATGTACACAGAAAAATAAACTGAGACAGTGAGGCGATACCCAAAGGAAAGAGAGAAAGATAAAGACACAACTGCAAGACAGACTGACAGACTGGACAGATAGGAGATATGGAGACCAATGGCAACGAAGGTGGAGGAACAGAAAGACGGTGGTATGGAAGGGACACACAAAGTGAACTAAGTCATTCAATGACAAATCATTTTTGACTCAATGTGTGCAACATTATGTAACGGAGTCAGTCTTTGGAATCACAATGTTCTGGCTGATGTGTGCCTTTGTTTGTGTGCATGTGTATGCGTGTGTCCTTGCTTAACTTTTAACACTGTCTCTATGAGTGCTGCATCTCATGGTGAAATGACAGACATTTGCAGCACACTTCCTGCTGTCTTGGATCAGGTTTGACAACACACTGGGTGATGAACCATTCACAGGTTAACATGCCCTCTGTGTGTGATTCGATCCCTGGCCCCAAACCTCAAACTCCATCCAATTATGGGTCTATGCCCTTCCCTATTCTTTCAAAATGGACCCATCCATCAAGATAGGCTATCCCTAATATGAGGGGTGGAAGGATGAGGGGGATTTGTCAGAAAACACTGGAATTACTCTCGGCGTAACTGAAGTTCAGGGATGTTCCTCAAAGTAAAATTCCTCCAACTTTGTTGTTCTTAGGGACAGCCTTCATATTCTGACGACAAACATTTGTTCTAAGATGTGGAAGACTGGGTAAGTAACCCACTGTTGGAGGTCTCCCCTCGCACTGCTTTCCATCACCGCCCACATCGACATGCACACCACTGTTTGTCAGACACTGTGTTCCCTAACACACTGGTTACTAGCGGCATCATTTTCCACCATGGCCCACATCTGAGCACACACACACAGTGTTTGTCAAATAGCTCTCTCACCACACCCAATACTTACGGCACTCTTTCTGACTGTTGCCCACATCTACACACACAGTGTCTGTCTGTCTGACAGTTGTCTGTCACAGAACACCCAATACTTACGGCACCCTTTCTGATGGTTGTCTACATCTACACACACAGTGTCTATCTGGCAGTTTGTCACAACATACCCAATACTTACGGCACTGTTTCTGACTGTTGCCAAATCTACACACACACAGTGTCTGTCTGACAGCTGTCTGTCACAACACACCAATACTTACGGCACTCTTTCTACTGTTGCCCAAATCTACACACGCAGTGTCTGTCAGTTGTCTGTCACAACACATCCAATACTTACAGCGTTGTTTCTGATTGTTGCACACACACACACACACACACACACACACACACACACACACACACACACTAACCCTCTCCCACACAGTCTCTCTCTTCTCAAGCTGGTATCAACCTATGTGAATAGAAGTGAAGCGACTACGTGCACAAAGACAGTCATGTATAATGAAGTCCCTGGGTATTCAGTTGTGTGGCATTTCCTTCATCATTACCACCTTCAGAGTGAGCTAACCACAGCAATACCATGAACACCTGATATGTCTTTGAGATAGTTCCAGATCATCCACTCTCATCTTTCACTTCACAACCACAGTCATACTGTCAGTCTGTCCTGAAAACCCCATCAGTAGAAGAACAAACAAACAAAACAACTTTACACAGTTGCACTGTCCAAACCTTTTATGTAGATGAACTGTTGAGATCTGATGTACAGTTATAAAACAAGAATTGTTTTTAAAACTCAGGTGTTTTGCAGATCTCAAAAATTCATCTCATTTCAGGATTTCAACACATTTTTGAGCAAAACCTTATTTCTATGTTGACCCCTTCAAGCAAGTGTTTCGGCCCTTAACTCCTGACACTCTAGGGGGGTTGGCCACACCCGGTTCATGACTCGGATGTCCCTCTGCTGCCCCCCCCCCCCTTTTTTTTTCCCCATCTCGGGACGAGCCATGGCTGGGATTCGAACCCATGCCCTTCTGGACATGCTCATTTTCCACTTAATGACTCGCGCACTAACCACTGAGCCACAGGGACACCTGATATTTGTAGGAAATTTAAGCCTTATGAAGTTCACTTTTGTTCCTCCTTGACCAGATCCAGCTTGAACACCTCTCTGTGCTTCTGCCATTGCTTTCAGGGCTCTGTTTTTTCCCTCCCTGCAATGGAGAGCTGTTTCATGAGGCTGTATGCAGACGTTCCTACAAACCCCCTAGCTCCAATTTCTGCTGTGAGGACTTTGACCTGATAGTCTTCTCTCCTCAGGCTGTTTGCCAGATCAGCATACTTTTCAGTCTTGTAGATTGAGCTGCCTCCATTCTGTTCTCATATGGCACTGTGAGCTCGATCATGATCAGCTGCTTGGTTGACTGAGAGTGGACTACTATGTCTGGTCTCATGCCACTCTTGCTGATGATCTCTGGGTGACTCTTCCATTCTGGGAGGTCTGCAGTGCACTCCCAGTCATCTGCCCCGTCCAGCAGACTCTGCCTGCATGTTCCGAGTGGCACTGTTGTTCTTGGCCATGATTCGCTGCCTCCTGCCGTGAAGAATGTTGCCGGTGCTTTTGGAGTCCTGATTTTCCCTTTTGTGGTGTTGGTACTAGCCCAGACTACTTGTACAATCTCTTTGAGCACTTGGTTGTGCCTCCATGTGTACCTTCCTTGAGCCAGGCTACTTTACATGAGCTAAGGACATGCTCCACTGTTTGTTTTCCATGGCAGAGGGGGCATGAAGGATCGTCTGTTTTTCCCCACTTCACCAGGTTTGCATTTGAGGGCAGAAGGTCATATGCAGATCTGAGAATGAAGCTGATCCTGAGAGGGGCCATGTGCCAAATGTCATTCCAAGTGAGACTTCTTTGGAGTGCATTCTCCCACGTTGTCCATTGCCCTTGCTGGCTCTGCTGGACTGCTTTTTGGAGTCTTTTTTTTTGGTCTTCTTCTTTTCTCATCTCCTGAATCATCATGTCTCTTTTGGCTTTTCCTTTGGCCTTTGACCACCATTCAGTTTTGGTCATTCCCAGTCCTTGTCTGTTGGTCTGTGTGTGTCCTGTTATTTCTCTGATCTTGAGACTTTCTTTTGCAGAATCCATCGCCTCTTGAACTTTCCATTTTCTGCCTGTCTTCAGTTGGGGCTTGATTGCTTCTACCACCTTGTCTCCTGAGTCCTCCAGCATGCTTTGAAGTCTGATCTTCCCTGCTTTGTATTCCTCCAGGATGGATTTCAGTGGTAGTTTCAGCTTCGCTTGGCGACAGTACAGCGCTATGTCAGTCAGACAGGGTGGGACACCAAGCCATTTCCTTGTGAACTTGTTGATTTTGGATTCCATTGCCTCCACTATGCTGGTGCAGATGTCGTATATCATCAGAGGCCATAGGAGCTTTGGTATCAGCATGAACTGCAGACACCAGACCTTGTATTTGCCAGGGAGCCCACACTGGTCAATGGTCTCCAAGCCTTCTTCCGACATCTGTTTGGTTTCTTTTGCTCTTTGTGTGTCTTTCAGCGTATCATCATACCATCTTCCAAGGCTCTTGACTGGCTCTTCTGAAAACTGTTGGAATGGCCTGGTTGGCAACACTGAAGACCACAGATTCGGCCACTTTTCCTTTCCTCAGTGAGAGAGACTCCGTGATTTCTTTGGCTTGAACTTCATTCTGGATGAGGCAACTATGTCATCCAGCCTCTCCAGCACATGACGTGTCTCGTCTTCTCTGGATGAAATCACTGTAGTGTCATCCATGAAGGCCTTGAGAGGGGCATCTTGTATCCATCACCAAGGTCTGTTTGTCTTGCGTTGCTTGTTGCTGCTTTCAAGATGACTTCCATTGCCAACACGAACAGTATTGGGGAAATTGCACAGCCCATTGCAATGCCCACTTCCAAGTTGATCCAATCTGTTGTGTACTCCTGGTAGAGAAGCGCACTGAGAAGCCATTGAAGTACTTCTTGAGCATGTCGCGGATGTTCTTTGGCACATGGTACATCTCAAGAGCCAACTGTATCATCTCATGGGGTACAGATCCATATGCGTTTGCCAGATCAAGCCACACTACCTCTAGGTCTCTCTTTTCTGTTTTTGCTCTTTGGATTGCGTCCCAGATCATTGTGGCGTGTTCTACACAGCCAGCCACGCCAGGGATGCCACCTTTCTGGACTGACACATCCAAGTACTTGTTTTCCATGAGGTACTTGGTCAGCCTTGCTGCCATGACAGAGAAGAAGATTTTCCCTTCAACGTTCAGTAGTGATATGGCCTGAACTGGCTGATGTCACTTGAGTTTTGCTCTTTGGGGATGTACACACCATCTGCCGTCATCCACTGGCCGCTGATCTTCTGGTTTCTCCAAGCTGATCGCAGCAGCCTGTGGAGCCACTCCAGCACCTTGGGACATTTCTTGTACAGCTGGTAAGGTATTCCGTTTGGCCCTGGTGTTGATTTGGCTCTGGCTTTGTCGACAACCTTCTTGATTTCCGCCAGCGTTGGAGGCTTGTCATTGAACTGTTCCTCAGGGTTGGTTGGCCACACCAGGCCTTGAATGTCGAGTGGTGCTTTACTCTGTGAGTCAGAGTATGTTTTCCTCAGATGCTGCTCAAGAACTTCTTTGTCCACACTTAGGGTCCCAGATTTTGGCTGCTCAAACAGAGTTCTGGCAAACTGGAAGGGGTCTCTGAAGAAGCGCTCTTGTGTCTTCTCTTTTTGCTCTTCCTCTTCCTCGCCGATTCCGCTTTGCTGAGGGGCTGCTGTGTTTTGCTTTCAGGTCTTCCCAGAGTTTTTCCAAGCCTTGTTTTTCAGCTGACAGAGCAGTCTTCATTTGCTTCTCGAGGTTTTTCTTTTGGACCCTGATCTTGTCCATCTCTTCTTGGCGTCTGGATTTCTTTGGAGTTTTCTCTTTAGGTAGTTTTGCTCCATAGGCATCTCTACATGTGGCATACACAATGTCCCCATATATGGCTAGTTTGTGTTCCAGGGTGCTTTTCTCTATCAGTGCATCATCGAGTCTTTGGACGATTTTTGCATACAGTTTCTCCCAATCTTTAGTATCGTTTGCTCGTGGCAGGTTGAGTTTCAGGCGCCTGGCATCGAGGGCCTGTGCAAATTTCTCATCCGAACCAACAGCGTGATGTCCTTGGCACTGTGGTTTAAATCCTGGCCTTGGTCTTCCGACGTCTTATCTGCTGATGCAGTGCGCTGCTGCTCATTCAGATGAGTCTTCACACATCCCATCTTTGTTCTGTGGATCTTCATGCCACGGGTGGTAGCGAAACGCTTTCCACAGACACATGGATATTCCATTTGGTCCATGTTCATAGTCCGTTTGGGATTTCCAGTCATGACTGGTTGAGCACCGATGGATTCATCATTCTCTCCCCCTTTCGGTGAATCCTGGGAACATCTTTTCCTCTTGTTTCTAGTAGCCACATGTTGAGGGCAAAGTGGGGAGCCAGCCCACAGAGCCCTTGGTTCTGGTCTTTCCCAGTGTCCTCCGGTCATATCAGTCAGTGCACAGGCCACAGTTTGCCATGCAGCCCGCATTGTTGTTGTGAGCGCAATGAAATCATACATATACATTCTCTATGCCATCCCTGACTGGCAGTGACACAGCCAGACACTGTGCAAAAATCCAGGTCTGAGCAGCACGTTGGGCTAATGCACAAGGTCAGACATCTGTTAAGTCATGGCCATGAGTCCCTCCTCTTTCATTTTCTCATCTCAGTCATTCATTTATCCGTCAGCTTAAAATCATGTGCAGTGGGGTCTCGAAACTTAGTGGACATGGTGTAGTGTAGTCTGCACGCAGTGACGCCTCCTTGATGAAACTGAAACTGCAAAAATCCAGAAGTGGTTTGCCCAATCAGAAACTCAGGACAGAAAGAAAGAAACCAACAACAGGACAGTCGTTTTTTCAACTGGAAACAAATTTATATTAACGAAAGGGTTTAGTTCTTGTATCCAAGACTCTACAAGTGAAGGTCTTTGTCTGAATTTATTATTATTATTATCATTATATATATTATTATTATTATTGTTATTATTATTATTATTTATTATTATTATTATATTAGGTATTATATAGTGCCTATCCTCGGTCACAGACCAAGCTCTAAGCGTTTTACAATAAACACACACAACCTCACTCACTCACTCAACAGGCTGCCTACCCATGTAGAGCCGGCCGAAGAGCAGCCTACTGGCGCTCATTCAGTTATTTCCCATACCATTCAAATATCAGTCTCTCATTTTCATTTATCTCATTATTTCTGGTCATCGAATCTTCCTCTTGACATTAAAGGGACAAAATGAAAATGGGATAGGGACAACAACAAATGCTATGGAAATGAAGAAAAAACCCATCAGATTAGCCCCAATCTGCCCCTAGAGCAGGCAAGCCTTTCAAAGTCATAGCAGGTGGCTTTGGTTCATACACAGGGAAACATGTATATTCTATATCCAAGTATCTTTTTAAAAAAAAGTTGTAGGTGATGCATCAAATAATGCATGGCTCCCTATACCCTGAAAAATGCAGCCTGACTAAAGATAAAACAAGTCATAGTATAAAAATGTTGATACTGTAAATGATATAATGCTTTGACCTTGATGTAAACTCAATATCACAATTCTTTTTCTTCAAATGATTTTACCCTCTCCTTCCTACAGGTGAAATCATTTCTTAAAAAACTGCAATTCTACCTGACCCAGCAAAGCAACACTACCTGTCATCAAATCAGATCTTCCTAAAGTCAACATCACAGTTTTTCTTCTTTTGTACTCCCAGTTCTTATAGAACAGGGAGTACTTTGGAATGGGAACGAAGAAATGCTGTCTGTGTGTCTGTCTGTCTGTGTGTCCGTGGTCAAAATGTGTTCCACTTGCTCTAGACAAAACTACTGGGCCAATCTTTCTGAAAATTTGTAGGTATGTTCATTATGGGCCATGGATGATGCCTGATGTTTTAGTTTACCTCTATAGCCGTTACTAACAGCTGTAATGGCCTGTAACGGTTTTTTTTCTTTATGGGAATATCTCAGAAAGTATGTGGCTGATCTTTCTGAAAATTTGTAGGTATGTTCATTATGGGTCACAGATGATGTTCGATGTTTTAATTTACCTCATTATAGCCGTTACTAATGGCTGTAACGGCCTGTAATGGTTTTTTCTTCTTCATGGAATATCTCAGAAAGTATGCGGCTGATCTTTCTGAAAATTTGTAGTGTGTTCATTATGGCTCAAGAATAATGAGCGATTTTTGGTTTACCGTTATAACCATTACTAACGGCTGTAACAGCCTGTAAAGGTTTTTCTTCTTTAAGGAATATCTCAGAAAATACTTGGCGATCTTTGTGAAAATTAGTAGGTATGTTCATTATGGGTCACGGATGATGCCTGATGTTTTTTATTTTGCGCTGTATATCTGTTACTAACGGCTGTAATGGCCTGTAACAGTTTTTTTCTTCTTTATGGAATATCTCAGAAAGTACTTGGCTGATCTTTCTGAAAATTAGCAGGTATGTTCATTATGGGTGACGAATAATGCCCCATTTTTTAGTTCACCGTTGTAGCCATTACTAACGGCTGTTACAGCATGTAACGGTTTTTCTTCTTTATGCAATATCTCAGAAAGTACTTGGCTGATCTTTGTAAAAATTAGCAGGTATGTTCATTATGGCGTACGGATGATGCCCGATGTTTTAGTTTAACGTTAAAGCCAATACTAATAGCTGTAATGGCCTGTAACAGTTTTTCTTCTTTATGGAATACCTCAGAAAGTACTTGGCCAATCTTTGTGAAAATTAGCAGGTATGTTCACTCTGGCTTACGGATGATGCCTGATGTTTTAGTTTACCCTTATAACAGTTACTAATGGCTATATCGGCTCATAATGGTTTTTCTTCTTTATGGAATATCTGAGAAAGTACTGGCCGAACTTTCTGAAAATTTGCAGGTATGTCCATTATGGGCGACGGATGATGCCCGACGTTTTAGTTTACCGTTGTAGCTGTTACTGACGGCTGTAACGGCCCATAATAGTTTTTATTTTTTATGGAATGTCTCAGAAAGTACTTGGCCGATCTTTCTGAAAATTTGTACGTATGTTCATCATGGGTCACGGATCATGCCCGACATTTAATTTACCATTATGGTTGTCACTAATGGCTATAACGACCCATAACGGTGTTTGATTTTTATGGAATATCTCAGAAAGTAAGTGGCCGATCTTTCTGAAAATTGTAGGTATGTTCATTATGGGTCACAGAGATGCCCGATGTTTAAGTTTACTGTTATAGCCGTTACTAATGGCCCATAATGGTTTTCTTCTTGATGGAAAATCTCAGAAAGTTCTTGGACGATCTTTCTGAAATTTGTAATTATGTTCATTATAGGTCACAGATGATGACCGATGTTTACCGGAATAGCCATTACTAACAGTTACACCAGCCCAAGACGGTTTTTACTCTTTATGGAATATATCACGCGTATTCAGGATAAACTGGGAGTACGTTTATATGCTTTGCATCTTGTTTTTTTAATGTTTCTGACCTGTCCTTCCTACAGGAGAAATAATTTAACTGACTGCAATACTACCTGGCCCAGCAATGCGGCATTACCTGTCATCAAATCAGATCTTCCTTAAGTCAAGATCACAGGCAAATAATCAGCCTGCTGGCTAGGACAACAGTATCCCCCCCCCCCCCCCCCATACACCTGACCAAACAATATACCACTGTGACACAAACTGAACATTTTCAACCAGTCTGACCTTCAGCCTGATCCAAGGTTAAAAGGTCAATAACGAGTTTTCACCTTTACTGTTCAGGCACACAGGTATGAAATTCCTGGTGTCTGGGAACCAGTGATGACCCAGTAATATTGATCTTTGGCCTTTTCTAATATTTTTATTTTCCTCTGATAAAAGAAAAGACATATCAGGTTAACAGACATCAGAAGCGTGTTGTTTCCACAAGACACTGTGGATGACCATAAGAAAATATTGTGTCCAAATCTATTCATTCTGTCCCGGGGGAGGGAAGGGGGGGGGGGGGGGGGGGGCAAACTTACCCTTTTTCTAAAAAAAATGTTTATCACCATTCTTGTTTCTCAGTGGGGTTTTTTTGTGGATTTTGGTTTTGTTTGTTCAATTGTTCTCCTGTCTGTTTACTTTTGTTTATTTACTACTGTCAACTGTTCCTTTGTTTTGTACACGTGTATGGTTTTTCAAAATAACATAGCAAATGTCACAATGACTGAGAACAGCATCACATCCTTTTTTTCTCACTGAAAAACAATTTTTTAGAATCTTTTTTATGGATGCCAAATTGCTGAGTTTCTCTCATGGTGTGCTACCATTTCTACATTTGAGAAACACTGTATTTAAAACAAGAGGCAGACCCATCATGGCCTTTGTAATACTTTTTTTCTTTCATATTGGGAACTGACAATTAATTTGATAATGCCTAATGGAGATTGGTATAACGGTGGCTTCCTTGTTCATGAAGAGCTGAATTTTCTTTTTTTTTACTTGTCAGTATGTTTCAAATCAAAGCCCAAACACACACATGTTCACACCGACAACCAAGCTCTGATGATTTCACAGGATCATGTTGTTTGCACGGCGCTCTCCAAATTGTGTTTTTCATCACTTTTCTGTATGCAGTATGTTGCTGAACAGCTTTAACAAGTAAAAGAAAATTTATTTTCCTGGAAATGCACACTGTTTTGGCTTGTTTGAGACCAAAAGACACAGACTACAGATTAACTGATGTGGGTACATGGAACTTAGGAAAAGTAAAACTTGTTGCTCTATTGTTCTATTCTATTTCAGTATATATGATGTGGGTATATGGAACTTTGAAAGAGTAAAACTTGTTGCTCTATTGTTCGATTCTATTTCAATATAAGATGTGGGTATATTGAACATAGGAAGAGTAAAACTTGTAGCTCTATTGTTCTATTCTTTTTCAATATATGATGAGGGTATATGGAAGTTAGGAACAGTAAAACTTGTAGCTCTTTTGTTCTATTGTAACAATGTCATCCATACACTTTTCCCCCATTTCTGACAAGATTGTTTATAATCTGAAATGCCCTTTGCAAAGTTTACCTGGTCTGGTCGCCCACCTAATCTCCAAGTCATCAACACGCATTAACATATTTATGTCAGGTATTCATATCAACAAAGTGAAAGTCTATTGGACATTAATTCATGCACACACCACAATATGTTCCAGCTGATTCAAGTGCTCAATGCACAACCATCTAGCATATACTCTCATGCCCTATCAGAGGTGTTCAGTGGAGCTTTGTTCTGATCCAACAGACGCAGAACTGCTTACTACTAAGCCCCCCTGCTTTGGACAGTAATTGTTTATTCACAGAGTGTGAGTGAGCACCCCCTGCCAACAGGCACCTCCACATGACAGTCCCCATGAAACATGTCAACACCAGTAACTTCCCCATGAACATGTCAACACCAGTAACTTCCCCATGAACATGTCAATACCACTGACTTCCCCATGAACATGTCGATACCAGTGACTTCCCCATGAACATGTCAATACCAGTGACTTCCCCATGAACATGTCGATACCACTGACTTCCCCATGAACATGTCGATACCACTGACTTCCCCATGAACATGTCGATACCAGTGACTTCCCCATGAACATGTCGATACACTGACTTCCCCATGAACATGTCGATACCAGTGACTTCCCCATGAACATGTCTATACCAGTGACTTCCCCATGAACATGTCGATACCACTGACTTCCCCATGAACATGTCAATACAACTGACTTCCCCATGAACAAGTCGATACCAGTGACTTCCCCATGAACATGTCAATACAACTGACTTCCCCATGAACATGTCGATACCAGTGACTTCCCCATGAACATGTCAATACCACTGACTTCCCCATGAACATGTCGATACCAGTGACTTCCCCATGAACATGTCAATACCACTGACTTCCCCATGAACATGTCGATACCAGTGACTTCCCCATGAACACGTCGATACCAGTGACTTCCCCCATGAACATGTCAATACAACTGACTTCCCCATGAACATGTCGATACCACTGACTTCCCCATGAACATGTCAATACAACTGACTTCCCCATGAACATGTCGATACCAGTGACTTCCCCATGAACATGTCAATACCACTGACTTCCCCATGAACATGTCGATACCAGTGACTTCCCCATGAACATGTCGATACCAGTGACTTCCCCATGAACATGTCGATACCAGTGACGTTGCCATGAACATGTCGATACCACTGACTTCCCCATGAACATGTCGATACCAGTGACGTTACCATGAACATGTCGATACCAGTGACGTTACCATGAACATGTCGATACCAGTGACTTCCTCATGAACATGTCGATACCAGTGACTTCCCCATGAACATGTCGATTTGACTTCCCCATGAACATGTCGATACCAGTGACGTTACCATGAACATGTCGATACCAGTGACTTCACCATGAACATGTTGATACCAGTGACTTCTCCAAGAACATGTCGATACCAGTGACTTCCTCATGAACATATCAATACCAGTGACCTCCCAATAAACATGTCGATACCAGTGACCTCCCAATAAACATGTCGATACCAGTGACTTCCCCATGAACATGTCGATACCAGTGACGTTACCATGACATGTCGATACCAGTGACGTTACCATGAACATGTCGATACCAGTGACTTCCCCATGAACATGTCGATACCAGTGACTTGCTCATGAACATGTCAATACCAGTGACTTCCCCATGAACATGTCGATTTGACTTCCCCATGAACATGTCGATACCAGTGACTTCCCCATGAACATGTCGATACCAGTGACTTCCCCATGAACATGTCGATACCAGTGACTAACTCATGAACATGTCGATACCAGTGACTTCCCCATGAACATGTCGATACCAGTGACTAACTCATGAACATGTCGATACCAGTGACTTCCCCTTGAACATGTCAATACCAGTGACTTCCCCATGAACATGTCGATACCAGTAACTTCCTCATGAACATATCAATACCAGTGACCTCCCAATAAACATGTCAATACCAATGACTTCCCCATGAACATGTCGATACCAGTGACTTCCCCATGAACATGTCGATTTGACTTCCCCATGATTATGTCAATACCAGTGACTTACTCATGAACATGTCGATACCAATGACTTCCCCATGAACATGTCGACACCAATGACTTCCCCATGAACATGTCTATATCAGTGACGTTACCATGAACATGTCAATACCAGTGACTTCCCCATGAACATGTCGATACCAGTGACGTCGCAATGAACATGTCGATACCAGTGACTTCCCCATAACATATCAATACCAGTGACTTCCGCATGAACATGTCGATACCAGTGACTTTCCCATGAACATGTCGATACCAGTGACGTCGCCATGAACATCTCGATACCAGTGACTTCCCCATGAACATGTCAATACTAGTGACTTCCCCATGAACATGTCAATACCAGTGACTTCCCCATGAACATGTCGATACCAGTGACTTTCCCCATGAACATGTCAATACCAGTGACGTCGCCATGAACATGTCGATACCAGTGACGTTGCCATGAACATGTCAATACCAGTGACTTCCCCATGAACATGTCGATAGCAGTAACTTCCCCATGAACATGTCGATTTGACTTCCCCATGAACATGTCGATACCAGTGACTTCCCCATGAACATGTGATACCAGTGACTTCCCCATGAACATGTCGATACCAGTAACTTCCCCATGAACATGTCGATACCAGTAACTTCCCTATGAACATGTCGATTTGACTTCCCCATGAACATGTCGATACCAGTGACTCCCCATGAACATACCAATACCAATGACTTTCCCAAGAACATGTCAGTACCAGTGACTTCCCCATGAACATGTCGATACCAGTGACTTCCTCATGAACATGTCGATACCAGTGACTTCACCATGAACATGTCGATTTGACTTCCCCATGAACATACCAATACCAGTGACTTCCCCATGAACATGTCTATACCAGTGACTTCCTCATGAACATGTCGATACCAGTGACTTCCCCATGAACATGTCGATACCACTGACTTCCCCATGAACATGTCGATACCAGTGACGTTGCCATGAACATGTCAATACCAGTGACTTCCCCATGAACATGTCGATACCAGTGACTTCCCCATGAACATGTCGATACCAGTGACTTCCCCATGAACATGTCGATACCAGTGACGTTGCCATGAACATGTCTATACCAGTGACTAACTCATGAACATGTCGATACCAGTGACTTCCCCATGAACATGTTGATACCAGTGACTAACTCTTGAACATGTCGATACCAGTGACTTCCCCATGAACATGTCAATACCAGTGACTTCTCCATGAACATGTCGATACCAGTAACTTCCTCATGAACATATCAATACCAGTGACCTCCCAATAAACATGTCAATACCAATGACTTCCCCATGAACATGTCGATACCAGTGACTTCCCCATGAACATGTCAATACCAGTGACTTACTCATGAACATGTCGATACAATGACTTCCCCATGAACATGTCGACACCAATGACTTCCCCATGAACATGTCTATACCAGTGACGTTACCATGAACATGTCAATACCAGTGACTTCCCCATGAACATGTCGATACCAGTGACGTCGCCATGAACATGTCGATACCACTGACTTCCCCATGAACATATCAATACCAGTGATTTCCCCATGAACATGTCGATACCACTGACTTCCCCATGAATATGTCGATACCAGTGACGTCGCCATGAACATCTCGATACCAGTGACTTCCCCATGAACATGTCAATACCAGTGACTTCCCCATGAACATGTCAATACCAGTGACTTCCCCATGAACATGTCAATACCAGTGACGTCGCCATGAACATGTCGATACCAGTGACGTTGCCATGAACATGTCAATACCAGTGACTTCCCCATGAACATGTCGATAGCAGTAACTTCCCCATGAACATGTCGATTTGACTTCCCCATGAACATGTCGATACCAGTGACTTCCCCATGAACATGTCGATACCAGTAACTTCCCCATGAACATGTCGATACCAGTAACTTCCCCATGAACATGTCGATACCAGTAACTTCCCTATGAACATGTCGATTTGACTCCCCATGAACATGTCGATACCAGTGACTTCCCCATGAACATACCAATACCAATGACTTTCCCAAGAAGATGTCAGTACCAGTGACTTCCCCATGAACATGTCGATACCAGTGACTTCCCCATAAACATGTCGATACCAGTGACTTCCCCATGAACATGTCGATTTGACTTCCCCATGAACATACCAATACCAGTGACTTCCCCATGAACATGTCTATACCAGTGACTTCCTCATGAACATGTCGATACCAGTGACTTCCCATGAACATGTCGATACCAGTGACTTCCCCATGAACATGTCGATACCAGTGACGTTGCCATGAACATGTCAATACCAGTGACTTCCCCATAAACATGTCGATACCAGTGACTTCCCTATGAACATGTCGATACCCAGTGACTTCCCCATGAGCATGTCGATACCAGTGACGTTGCCATGAACATGTCAATACCAGTGACTTCCCCATGAACATGTCGATACCAGTGACGTTGCCATGAACATGTCGATACCACTGACTTCCCCATGAACATGTCAATACCAGTGACTTCCCCATGAACATGTCAATACCAATGACTTCCCCATGAACATGTTGATACCAGTGACGTTGCCATGAACATGTCGATACTAGTGACTTCCCCATGAACAAGTCAATACCACTGACTTCCCCGTGAACATGTCGATACCACTGACTTTCCCCATGAACACATGTCTATACCAGTGACGTGACCATGAACATACCAATACCAGTGACTTCCCCACGAACAAGTCATACCAGTGACTTCCCCATGAACAAGTCAATACCAGTGACCTCCCAATAAACATGTCGATACCAGTGACTTCCCCATGAACATGTCGATACCAGTGACTTCCCCATGAACATGTTGATACCAGTGACTTCCCCATGAACATGAACATGTCGATACCAGTGACTTCCCCATGAACATGTCGATTTGACTTCCCCATGAACATATCAATACCAGTGACTTCCCCATGAACATATCAATACCAGTGACCTCCCAATAAACATTTCGATACCAGTGACTTTCCCATGAACATGTTGATACCAGTGACTTCCCCATGAACATGTCGATTTGACTTCCCCATGAACATGTCGATAACAGTGACTTCCTCATGAACATGTCGATACCAGTGACTTCCTCATGAACATGTCGATACCAGTGACTTCCCCATGAACATATCAATACCACTGACTTCCCCATGAACATGTCGATACCAGTGACTTCCCCATGAACATATCAATACAACTGACTTCCCCATGAACATGTCGATACCAGTGACTTCCTCATGAACATATCAATACCAGTGACTTCCCCATGAACATGTCAATACCAGTGACTTCCCCATGAACATGTCAATACCAGTGACTTCTCCCAGACATAGACATGAAGTGGAAATCAAAACTGAGGTCGCCATGACAGAGGGGCATGAAAGACTGTGATACTTTTCATGCTGATTGATGAAGGTGAGGAAGATGATATGGCATTCCATTCTAGTGGGAAATTGCATTACAGGACTGTATTCAACACTAATTTCTATACTGTATTCTGGCATCAACCAGGCCAGGGAGATACAGACAGTTGCAGTGTCAGTCAGGAAATCTGAGCAATACTCTTGGAGACACATCCATTCAGTGAATAAAAGTCAATGGTGTGTCATCACAGCTAAGCCCCAATCAAGTTCAGCTCCAGGCAGAATCCTCTCAAGGCCAATATATCTGACCAATACATGGCTTTGATGGGAGTTGGCCCACAACATCCCATGCTGTCAGGGCCAATATATCTGACCAATAAACGGCTCTGATGGGAATTGACCCAGAACCTTCCAGCCTGGATCTCTCAGGTTGCTTGCTTTTTATTTAAGGTGGTTTTGTCAATCAAACCTTCAGAAATAAGAATCACCTGTAACCCACCTCAAAATGGAAAAAATCTTTTAAGATATGAACTTACTGAAGATACGAATTTATGATGCCCAGAGTGGAGATGTAACTAAACTTTCATTTGTATACACATTAAATCAATGAGCCCTGTATCAAAATCCAACTTACCACCCAAAATACATATTTTTCTCTTAAAACCTGGGATGTGAATCCTATAATTCAAAGAGCCTCTGAGCCAAAACATTATGGTACTGAAAGGAATCAAACATTCTTAGTCTGAAAAGTACATTTTCACCACATGGTTTAGGCATTTGTTTCAATATGGGAAGTCATTGAGAAAACTTAAGTATGATCTAATATATTATTGTCAACACACACACACACACACACACACACACACACACACACACACACATTCTATCAAAAGTAACATCTTTCTGTAATGACCTTGATCAAAGCTGAAGGTCACCAAGTTATACATGTCTGTCTGCACTGACAACAGTGTCCCGCAGTTAACCTGACTGGTTTCAGCGCCATTTCAACCAGATGATAGTCAAGTTCAAATAAAGCAACAAATGCTCAATCTGTTTGATCTTCCGCTGGATTCAATTATCTTGAACAAACAACAGGAAATTTTGAAATCAATTGATGATTTCAAAGTATTTTGACCTTGTGCTTGATCCAAGGTTAAAATGTCAGTCAAGAGTTTTTACTCTTACTTCTCAGACACCAGTGGACATGCAGGTGTCAAATCACCCATTCTTGATAGCCAAAGATATCATAGTGATCTCTCTCTTTGGCATTATACCTCACACGTTAACTTTCTTCTTATGTAAGATTTAAAAAGACCAACAGACATTCTTCTTTGGCATTAAACTGCCCACTTAAACTTTGTTCTTATGTAAGATTCAAAAAAGGCAACAGACATTCTTCTTTTGCATTTAACTGCACACTTAAACTTTGTTCTTATGTAAGATTTTAAAGGCCACAGGACAGGTACTTGTTTACACGTGACACTCATCATCACTAAGGACACAGTCTCTCAACCTTGTACATTGTATGTCGTCAAAAAATGTAACAAAGCAATGTCGTTATGTCCCCACACACATTTTCTTCATATACTGCTGGGTTTCCTTGTTAGTTCCTGTCTGTTTCTGTTTGTTTGGTTGCTGGTCTGTTCACCAGTCTGTTTGTTTGGTTGCTGGTCTGTTCATCAGTCTGTCTGTTTGGTTGCTGGTCTGTTCATCAGTCTGTTTGGTTGCTGGTCTGTTTTGGTTGCTGGTCTGTCAGTCAGTCTGTTGTTTTGGTTGCTGGTCTGTTCGTTAGTCTGTTTGGTTCCTGGTCTGTTCGTCAGTCTGTTTGTTTGGTTGCTGGTCTGTTCATCAGTCTGTTTTGGTTGCTGGTCTGTTCATCAGTCTGTTTGTTTGGTTGCTGGTCTGTTCGTCAGTCTGTTTGGTTCCTGGTCTGTTCGTCAGTTTGTTTGTTTGGTTGCTGGTCTGTTCATCAGTCTGTTTGCATGGTTGCTGGTCTGTTCATCAGTCTGTTTGGTTCCTGGTCTATTCATCAGTCTGGTTGGTTGGTTGGTGGTCTGTTCATCAGTCTGTTTTGTTGGTTGCTGGTCTGTTCGTCAGTCTGTTTGGTTGCTGGTCTGTTCATCAGTCTTTTTGTTTAGTTTGCTGGCCTGTTTGTCAGTCTGTTTGTTTGGTTGCTGGTCTATTCGTCAGTCTGTTTGGGTACTGGTCTGTTCATCAGTCTGTTTGGTTGTTGGTCTGTTCGTCAGTCTGTTCGCCTCTCCTTTCCTGTCACTGCTGACTTTCCTTCTACTGCTTTGCTTGGATGCTTTTTTTTTTTTTTCTTTTCTTACTCAAACTAGCCGAGTGCAATTTTTTTTTGCATGTACACACACACACACACACACACACACACACTAACACACACACACACACACACACACACACACACACACACACACACACATATATATATATATATATATATATATATATATATATATATATATATAACGCTGAACAATTAAGTAGTGGGGGAAAACAAGCGCTATATATAGTAGAAAGAAACTCGTGGAGAGCGTGGCAGCAGAGAGTCCTCAGAAGAGAAGCCCCCTTCAAGCGAGTGTTTCGGCCCTTATCTCCTGACACTCTAGGGGGGTTGGGCCCACCCGGTTCATGACTCCGAATGTCCCTCTGCTGCCCTTTTTTTTTTTCCATCTTGGGATGAGCCATGGCTGGGATTCGAACCCATGCCCTTCTGGCCATGCTCATGCTACTGAACAATTAAGTAGTGGGGGAAAACAAGCACTATATATATATATATATATATATATATATATATATATCAAAAATACTGCTAAAACGCCTAATAAAAATCTTAAGGTGCTCAACCCCTTGGGGAGCAACATCTGTTAAAAATAGGGTGATAAAAGGAAGTTTTAAAAACCAACAGATCTGTTTCGAGCCAGCGCTCTCGTCAGCTCCTGACGAGAGCGCTGGCTCGAAACAGATGTTGTTTTTAAAACTTCCTTTTATCACCCTATTTTTAACAGATATATATATATATATATATATATATATATATATATATATATATATATATATATATATATATATATTTATTTGCAGTCATTGCAACACCTAGCTGCTCTGTAGTTGCTGGAACGGTGCTGGTACTTATCCTTGGAATTTATTAGTTCATTGTACACACACACACACACACACACACACACACGATTTTCTTTTCATAGCACATTTGTTAGATTTCTTTGATGTGAACTCCTTGTACAGTCACTTTGTACTCACTCCACTGCATTTAAAATCAAATACTGAGCAATCATCAAGCCAAAAATTATCATGGTTCACATGTTGGTTTTTGTCTGAAAAGCGAAATAGAAAAGAGAACAAATCAACTCAAGGACTTCCTTATTCTCTCACTTACCCACCCTTTTGAAAGCCTCAACCTGTTTTGAAATGTCTGGTCCTGCTCTGGTCTGATCAAATCACTGTAGCTAAAGCCAGAGAATGGTTTCAATCCTTCAATCAGGGCTGCATCCGGTCTAGATCATCTCAAACTGGAATGTCATCTACCTGGAGAACCATGCTCTCTAAACTTTGGACCCTGCCAGGGTTCCTCTGCTCTCATCTGATGCAGCAAGCCCTCCTGATTGGCCCCAGCACAGAAACTGCACCTTGAAGTACAGAGGAATACAATGTCTGTGTGGCCCCAGTACAGAAGCTGCACCTTGAAGTGCAGAGGTATACATACAGTGTCTGTGTGGCCCCAGCACAGAAAAACTGCACCTTGAAGTGCAGAGGAATACAATGTCTGTGTGGCCCCAGTACAGAAGCTGCACCTTGAAGTGCAGAGGAATACAATGTCTGTTTGGCCCCAGTACAGAAGCTGCACCTTGAAGTGTAGGGATATACAGTGTCTGTGTGGGCCCTGCGCAGAAGCTGCACTCTGAAGTGCAGAGGTGTACAGTGTCTGTTTGACCCCTGTGCAGAAGCTGCACCTTGAAGTGCATAGGTGTACAGTGTCTGTGTGGCCCCAGTACAGAAGCTGCACCTTGACGTGCAGGGGTATACAGTGTCTGTGTGGCCCCAATACAGAAGCTGCACCTTGACATGCAGAGGTATTCAGTGTCTGTTTGGCCCCAGTACAGAAGCTGCACCTTGAAGTGCAGAGGTATACAGTGTCTGTGTGGCCCCAGTACAGAAGCTGTACCTTGAAGTGCAGAGGTATACAGTGTCTGTTTGGCCCCAATACAGAAACTGCACCTTGAAGTGCAGAGGTATACAGTGTCTGTGTGGCCCCAGTACAGAAGCTGCACCTTGAAGTGCAGAGGTATACAGTGTCTGTTTGGCCCCAATACAGAAACTGCACCTGAAGTGCAGAGGTATACAGTGTCTGTGTGGCCCCAGTACAGAAGCTGCACCTTGACGTGCAGAGGTATACAGTGTCTGTTTGGCCCCAGTACAGAAGCTGCACCTTGAAGTGCAGAGGTATACAGTGTCTGTGTGGCCCCAGTACAGAAGCTGCACCTTGAAGTGCAGAGGTATACAGTGTCTGTTTGGCCCCAATACAGAAAACTGCACCTTAAAGTGCATAGGTATACAGTGTCTGTGTGGCCCCAGTACAGAAGCTGCACCTTGAAGTGCAGAGGTATACAGTGTCTGTGTGGCCCCAGTACAGAAGCTGCCTGTCAACAGGAGGATGGCAGCTACTAGGACCTAACCAAGCATGACTGGACTCAGTCAGAGACTCCAAAGGCCGGAGTCTCTCCTTCATGAAACTTACTCTTTTTCTGTTTTTTTCTGTTTGTTTGTTGGTTGGTTTGTTGGGTGGTTGGATGGGATCTGAACAAAGAGTCTCATGGATATCACCACCACCATGTTTTGAGGAGGGAGGTCAAATTCATGCTTTTGAAGCACAACGCTGTAGAATCCCTCATCCATGTTCACTGGCCTTCCTCTCCAATGTCTTCTTTGTCTCAAAGCAGGACAGAAAGCAGTTTTCCTGTCATAGACATGTTTCAGCTGAAAAAACACATCAGGGCCCATAGTGTGTCAATGGACTGTGTCAGGAAATTATGGAGCAACATCAGTTCTGGAGACTCTGGTATACAAAAAGATGGGAACAGTACAGTTGATATCAGTCTGAGTCCTTTTTTTTTTAATGAACAGTCGGTTTGTTTACACTGTAAATAAGTGTCAATTCACATCCAGAGCACACACATAGGTAACTGGATCCTAGTGATAAACACATTTCATTTGCATTATCTAAAAGTTTGACAATTTACTTTGCCTTTCTCCAATGATCAATAAACACTAGACAATGCCTTTTATATTTAAAAAAATGCATCTGCAACTGTTGTCTAGACACTGTTCAATACAATCAATCAAAAGCATCTGTAAATGAAGAAATAAAGATAACTTACTGCACTGGTAGTTATTGCTGCCGATGTCTGTACACTCTGAACCAGTCTGACAGTAGTCAGTGCCAGCAGGTGAGCATATTCCTTTCAGTGGATATCCTGTTGAGAAAATGAAGACAAACTATAATGGAATTTCCTACTTAAAAGCACTTATTAGATATATTTACCTCTCCAAACAAGCCCCTTATTTCCACTGAAAATGAACAACGCCTAAGCAAATAAGGTTGGCTTTTTTCTTTTTCTTTTCTTTAACTAGTGAGAAAAGGAAGCTAAATCTGTAACTCAAACCAACTAAACTTTGCTCAGACTCCAAGAGTGATCTCTCTTGGCACGAGTCACTTCCAGCTTGTGAAGTGCCAGTCAGTTTCCACACCCTTTCCTCAAAACAAAGGAGAGGTGGGAGGAAGTCTTTGTGTCTGCACAGGTGAGTATATCTAAAAACTACCTTTAGTAGGCACATATCTTTTTTTCTCATACATACCTATCCAAACAAGGACTAGAACATCAAAGAGGATGATGAGGCTATGAACATGCTTGCCTTCAATATTGAAGTCCAGTCCAAAGCATCAGTCCCAACATACTCCCAAAACCAGCAACACTGCCTCTTGAAAGAGGGCCACCACTTAACTATAATGAAGAGTTGGCCACCAGTTTTAACCAAATACAGAGTTGACCACCAGTTTAACCAAAATAAAGAGTTGGTCACCAGTTTAACCAAAATAAAGAGCTGACCACCAGTTTTAATCAAAATAAAGAGTTGATCACCAGTTTAACCAAAATAAAGAGCTGACCACCAGTTTAACCAAAATAAAGAGCTGACCACCAGTTTTAACCAAAATAAAGAATCGGTCACCAGTTTAACCAAAATAAAGAGTTGACCACCAGTTTTAACCAAAATAAAGAGTTGGCCACCAGTTTAACCAAAATAAGGAGTTGCCCACCAGTTTAACCAAAACAACTAAATTGTCTTCATAGTAATGACTTGTAAAACTTTGAACTTATGGAGGGGGGGGGGGGGGGGGGGGGGGGGGCAGCAGGAGGTTGAAGATGTAAAAACTGGGAAAATGAAATTAAAAAATATGAAAAACTCTTCACTGGCTGCATAAGGGAACCATCGCAATCCCTTTCAAAGGCAGATATATTTGTATTTGCTGCTCCGAGGCCTTTCGTCCGCTGGGTCGGAAAACTCATCAGGGAGACACGGCTGGCTGTATCTGCGCTCCTGGCGTCAAATAGAGACACACCACAGTCCACAATACCGTGGTGTTCTCACCACCAAGGGTGCAAAAAAGAATCCAATAGCACCCCCAAAGCAGCCAGCGAAGAGTAGTAAAGGAAACCAAATGAAAGGGTGGGGAGGAAAAAAGTTGCTGAAAAACTACAGATATTATGCAGATAGTATAAAATGTAGGGGCCAATCTTTGAGCCTACGCTTGAGGATAGAGAGTCGGTCACCAGTTTAACCAAAATAAAGAGTTGCCCACCAGTTTAACCAAAATAAAGAGTTGGCCACCAGTTTAACCACAATAAAGAGTTGCCCACCAGTTTAACCAAAATAAAGAGTTGACCACCAGTTTAACCACAATAAAGAGTTGCCCACCAGTTTAACCAAAATAAAGAGTTGCCCACCAGTTTAACCAAAATAAAGAGTTGCCACCACTTTAACAAAAATGCAAGTTGGCAACCAGTTTTAACAAAAGTAAAGAGTTTGGCAACCAGTTTAACAAAAACAAAAAGTTTACAAAAATAAAGAGCTGACCACCAGTTTAACAAAACTAGAGAGTTGGCCACCAGTTTAACAAAAATAAACAGTTGGCTACCAGTTAAACAAAAATAAAGAGTTTATAAAGCTAAAGGCTTGGCCACCAGTTAAACAAAAATAAAGAGTTGCCCACCAGTTTAACTAAAATAATAGTTTACAAAAATAAAGAGCTGACTTCACTATTACTCTAGTCTACACTGACCTGTGATCAAGACTTGTCGGGTAGGCCACCCCTCATAAGTCTGGCTGTGAAGGATGTTAAAAGATGTTTTAAAAGCTGCTTTCATCATTTGGTGAGTGATGTTCTCACAGGTGGTGTGAGAGATGTTCTCGCCAGCGGAGTGTGGCCCCACTCCTCTCTTGTGTTGAGTCTCAACTCAGTTGGTGTGTTGTTTATTTTGACAGCTTCAGTGATTTGTCTTTCTAGGGTTTTTCTTGGTAACTTGTTATCACCATGCTGTACTGAGGGGGTGGGTCATTACTGCTGTGTGTCTGCACTGTGTGTCGCCACAGCGCTGAACTAGGGTCTCTTTTCAACAAGGCTGTCATGTGTTGTAGGCCTCGGTAGTGCCCAGTGCGTGCTGTTTCACCGACGTACACACAGCTGCACTCACTGCATCTTATCTCATATGTCACACCTTCTCTTCTACAGTTTCCCTTTCCTCCTCTACACACCATGCAATCCTCTTTTGCGCTGCATCTTAGTTGTTTAAATGGATCTGACTTCTGTAGGATGCTTTTGACTGTTTTTCCCGGTCTTTCCACAACCTTTATCTTCAGGTTGTTTTCTTTATTACATCTTGATATCTTTTCCTCAGCTGAGAGTGTGGGGTTGATGGTACAAAGATCACTGTCTTGTTCCCTCCTTTCTTGTACCCTCCCTCTCTCTGTCTGCTCTTCACCAGTGTTTGGGTCGGTACAGTGGTTGTTTCTCCCTTCCTATCTTTCTCTTTCATAGAGTTGCACGCATTCAGTGCCGATCTCCACACCTCTTCCCTGCATCTTTCATCATAGTGGGGAGAATTGCAGTCTTTTCATGTACTCATTCACATGCGTTGTGCTAGTGCTCCATGGGAGATCTGGGCTGCACCTCAGTAGGATGCGTAAGATTTCTTGTTGGCTACCACTTTAACAAAAATAAAGAGTTTGCGACCGGCTTAAAAAAGATAAAGATCTGACCATCAGTTTAACCAAAATAAGGAGTTGACCACCATTTTAACAAAAATAAAGAGTTGGCCACCAGTTTAACAAAAATAAAGAGTTGACAACCAGTTTAACAACATAAAGAGCTGACCACCAGTTTAACCAAAATAAAGAGTTGGCTACCAGCTTAACAAAAAAAAAAGAGCTGGCCACCAGTTTTGAACAAAAGTGGAGATTTGTCTCTCAATGTTAGCAGGATTCTGTGATGGGCACTGATTTCATCGCCGCACTTCCTGACAAAACATGTTTAATCCATTAGCTTCAGACATGGCTTGCAACATTTGTGGATATGCATATTTACTCTTCCTGAAATCTTAATTTCCTTTCTTTATTATGCCAAAACATAAGGAGAGAAAGGAGGCCAAAGTCAACAAATCAGTTTCAAGGATGTGTTGTCACCTCATCAACCAAATATCCTCCCATACAGCCTAGATTTCTAAATGTCAAACCTGGTCCAAAGTCAACAACTATCTTCAAGGATGTGTTGCTGCCTGAGCACTCATGAAGCCTCCCAAACTGTCCACAGCTGTCTGGTCTCCTGGCATCTCTCTCAGATAAAACCTGCCAAAGGTTGTTTGATGTTTTTCATCCAGCTGCACATACAACGTCAGCAACCTCAACACTGCAGCAGTGCAGCAGCGACGGAGACAGACCTTAAACTTCATGGTCCCTGATCTGCCAACGCTTCAACAGCACAAAGTGTAGCACTTTGACATTTCAAGAGTAGCATTCCAAATTTAAGCGCAGCACTTGCATGCGATATCACATGTCAGGTTCAGTGGCACTTGCAGACACACTTTGTTGAATTCATGACATGATGGCAGACAAAGACGACTGACATGTCACTGGTTATTACATGATTTTGAACTGATCTGCAAAAATCACAATGGCCAACAATAAAAGCAATTGATAAAGCGGCAAAATTGCAGTTATTATTATTGTTTTTTCTGTTTTTTTTTCTCTCTCCAAACTGAACTTGGCCATTTATTTTTGAAGAAAGACAACAGTCTAGAGATCTACGTTAAGTACAGGTAAGTATAAGAAAATATTGATTCATGTGTGTGTGTGTGTATGTGTGTGTGTGTGTGTGTGTGTGTGTGTGTGTGTGTGTGTGTGTGTGTGTGTGTGTGTGTGTGTGTGTGTGTGTGTGTGAATTACATGCCGTTCTTAACTGAACAGATCACTGGTTCATAATGTAAATCGCAAATTATGACAGCCTCCAGCATATTTCTTAACTGAAGACTGTGATCCTCAACTGAGTTCACAGAGTGACAACAAAGTGACAAAGTCTTTTGTCAATTGAAGTTCAAATGATCTTTCCTCCAGGAAGGCAACACAACCTGTGAAATACTGCACACGTTTCTTCGGAACTGTTCTGAATATACAGTTCAGTCGATTTTAGCAGCCCCTCTCCAAAATTGAACTTATTTTTTTCTAAATCATAGTGAACTTGAATATTTTGGCTGTACTGAATGAAAATCTTTGATCAAGAATCTGGCATGGAAATTTAGGTCAACCGATCAAAAACTGATTTCCTTCACTGATTTAATCAGCAGAATGATCACAAATTAATTTCCATTGTAAAGAACTGTCCAATGGTGACTTCTGTTTGGTCACAAATCATTTTCCACAATAAAGAACTGTCCAATGGTTACTTCCGTTTGGTCACAGATCAGTTTCCACTTAACAAACTGTCAAATAATTACTTCTGTGAGGTCACAAATCAATTTCCACAATAAAGAACTGTCAAATGGTCACTTCTGTTTACACAGACCAAACAGTTTCCAACAACATGATAAGCCATCTTCGTTTCGGGGTGAACCTAGAATATGCGAGCTTCACAAATCTCACTCAGAAGATAAAGCAAATAACGACAAAGACAAAAATGTCAAGATTGCAAACTCAACAACCTAAAAGTTTGTTCGGTGGAAGATGCCCTTACAGGAAGAATTGTTTCTACCTGTCAAATAATCAGTGAGTGTGTTGAACAGACAGCAGAAAATTTCTGAGCAGAAACCACTTTGCATTTTTTTTCCTCCGTATTCTCAACTCACAAACTGTTCACTCATATATTTCTCATGACTCGTCCCGAGTTTGAAAAAAAATTGTCTTTTAAATACACACACACGTGCGCACGCACACACACACGCACACACACATGCACGCATGCACACACACATATGCGCACGTGCACATGCACACACACACACACGCACGCATCTACACACACACAAGCACGCACACATGCACCTGCACACACACACACACACACACACACACACACACACACACACACACACAGAGCACATGAAGCAATACTTATTGCAGGTACCAGAGTTA